>BMAW01069937.1:0-15436 GCA_019974015.1 Nephila pilipes
ATTTTAGATCAAGAAGTCGATTCTTTTTTATTTACAGTCTATTGTTATAGCCTGATTTCTTAGCTTTCCAGAATAGGGTGAATTTGTTTCTATCTTACTTAGAACTTGAGTTACAGGCATTTTAATTTTAGTCCATGTCAATATTTTAAAACCGGAAGTAGCATTCTGCAACCTATGCAGCAAAATGTCATAGCTGCGTTTTTCTATGTGCTTCGAATTCAAAAAGGCCAATGCAGGGGCAATGCCCTATTGGAAAGGAATGTTGGTGGTATTATAAGCAGAATCTTGCTAAAGATACAAATAAAAGAAAAATATTCAGATTTACCAAATAATCTCCTTAATGTGATAAAGCCGGTACATTTAGAGCTGTGTTCTATAGATATATTGGATAAATGTTTACATGGCAAGACTGAAAACGTCAATGAATCTTTTAATGGTGTAGTTTGGCAAAGAGTGCCAAAAGAAGTTTTTGTTTGTTTGAAAACTGTGAAATGGAGTGCTTGCGATGCAGTTTTATAATTTAGCGAAGAATATCAAGGCTTCTTAAAAGTCTTAAATAAGACGAATATTGAAAACCCAGGATACTTCACTGTTCATGGATACAAAAAGTTGGATAACAATCTAATCAGGTATTCGAGCACCATGTAACACTTGTTACATGCAGGCCTAGGAAAATTTTAAAGACCATCTGAAAGAAAAAGATAACTTATTGAAGCGACACAGATGGTGAAGTTTACAAATCAGCGGCCTTTTAGTGTTAAAATTTGAATTAATTAGGTAAGCTTCTGGGTTGAAATATATTTTTAGTTTTTTCTGAAAATCAAAATTTTCATATTTTGCTTCATCGCAAAACATATTGAAAACAGTTATGAATTTAATGTTATGAAACACTCATGGAATACTCTATGAAGGTGAATTTAGGATTTGAACCTCTCATATTGTTGTAATTCTATTATTTTACATTTTATTGTTTAATCATGTTAAAAATTATCACAAAATTTTAAGGTTTTTCTGTGTGTTAAAGTATGACTTCATATAAATTTTTTATTATTAGGGTTATAATTATGAGAGGGATACAAATCCTGAATTAGATTCAATTCATCATAATAAAATGTATAGAATTGAAATATTTGAATTTAAATTTTAATTTTGGCCACAAGTGTCATTTTACTGCTATTTTATGTATACTTTGTGCTAAAATATTAAAAAAAAAAAATTAATGAATGCCTATTTTACATTTTATTTAAGATTTTTATCCACATCCTATAGTATAATGCATATAAGAAGTAATTTTTTTCAATTATTTTAAAAAACAAAATTCTCTTCGAACTTAGTTGGATACCTTAAAGTAGTTGTTATGAGTGAAATCATTAATTATAATGCATTCAATATTAAATTATTTATTTCCAGTTATTGTAATTTTTATTAGTCAGAAAATTTAAACGTATCTATTCAATGAAAAAGGAAATATTTCATTTTACAAACTTGGAGAATATAGTGGAGCAATAAAAAGAAACAAAAAAATACTTTATTTACATATAAACTCTTTACAATAATGCAAATGCCCAAACTTTGAATGTTTGCTAGAGAAGTCTATAATTGGATATTTTAATAGAATTTATTTGATTATTCATTTCATTCTACAGTTCTCTTGCATTTTCAAATTATTTTACTCAATCAAAACCAGACCGTTTAGCATCTTGTTTGAATCCATTTATTTTTTATGTACCACATATGAAAATATTATATTTGTCAAATTTTTTAAAAAAGTATTACAACAAAATGTTATAAAACAAAAATAACTATTGTAGCCTTTTTAAAATAAATATTTTTCTTACAGGATATTTTTTGCACAACCTTAATACCTTAATAGATATTTGGCCTTCTTTAATCTTTCAATCTGATATGTTTGAGTGTAACGAGTACATATTTTGATTGAAATTTGTTTTAATCTAAGCTCTTTTTTTTTCGTGCCATTTATCTAACCATTTATTTTATCTAACCATTATTTACCATTTTTTTTTTTGGTAGCGTATTTTTGTCATTTAAATGTTAAAAGAATTAAACAATTTTGTAAGCACTATACTTAAACAGAAATATTTTTAAAAGGGATGCCAGATTTAAATCATTTTTAAGTGAAATTTCTTGATTAAATTAACTCAACATTACTATGACTATATTATAAATCAATTAATGGAGCCTTCCAGATCTAAAGAAACTAAAAATTTCATACCCTGTAACACACAAAGCTTCTTAACATTTGAAACCATTCTTTCAAACAAATATTGAAAGATGTTTTCAATAAATTAATTTTTCTTTTGTGAATACTCCTGATTATCTTGCTAATTTTATGCCATTAACTACTTCAGAAACATTTTTTTTAACATTGTAGGCACAAAATTGGTTTATTGATAGGATGAATGAATGTGATCTACCAAAAGTAGAATATGGCTCTTTAAAAACTGCTCTTAATTTGTTGTGTCCCGAAGAAAAAGAAAAACAGGTCAGTAAATTTATCTCTTCATTTATTTATTTCTTCAATAAACATACAACATCCTTTAAGCAAAAACCCTAAAATTTCCATAAATATTAATATATAAAGGATCTCAATTTATGTTTGGAAATAGTTGCTAAATTTTTTTTTATTTGCTTTATTTTATTGATTCTCGCTCTTAAATCTTTTTTTTTTTTTTTTTTTTTGCTTCGAAAAAGCTTCATAAAAATCCGAAATTGAATTCTTGAAGGGTTGCAAACACGAGTCCCAAAATACATGACACAAAGTAGTATATGCAAAATACAAGGCAAACAACATCTATATACTTGCTGATATGCATCTATAAATAAAGCTATATAAACCTCTGCAAATTATCAGAAACGTTTAAGGCGCAAAAAGGAAAAAAAAGATATAGGGCTGTTATAATTAAAGTAATTATATTTAGACCCTGAGAACCCCCTCTTCTTGTCGGATTTTGATGCAACTGGGTATATATGTAATATGGACCACGGAAAAACCCTTCTTCATTAAAAATAGTTCAAATTTTGATCACCAGATGATTTTTTCCAAAAACTCTTTATGCAAATTAGTCAAACGTATTGAATAACGGTTGAATATCGTCATTTAAAGCGATTGCGAAAAGGCCCCATATCTAGGATTGGTTTGAGGAAGATGATCATGAAATTTGAAGAGACTGGAGACTTGGCTGTACTGCCAGGAGGAGGTCAGAAACCGGTTGGGAAGGAATCTGTCATAGAAGTTGCTACCACTGTGGTTGAAAGAACCTCCAGTTCCAGCTGTTCTTCAGAAGTGCTCAATAAGTGTCACGAGATGGCGATTCCGTTGTTGACAGTACGAAAAATTCTGCGGTCCAGTTTAAAAATGGTATCCGTATAAGATCCACATAGTGCAAATGCTGCAACTTCAAGACCAACAAACATGCTCTGATTTTGCTTGCCAATTTTTGTCGAGAATGGAAGCTGATGACTCGTGGTCTTGTTAAATTTAATGGTCAGATGAGTCGCACTTTCCTTTAGATGGAGCTGTGAATAATCAAAATTGTAGCATATGGGCACTTCATCTTCTAGTGTCCTGCACCAACAACCACAGTATTCTGATTACCTGACTGCATGGTGTGGATTTAATACTGATTTTATATTCTTTCATAGTTTTCCTTTGAAACTCTTACTCCTCAAGGCCCTTAAATGTACTCTTTCACGAGTGCACGGTACAGTGAACTCCTACTACAGCAGGTCATTCCTGCTTTACAAAAACGGCCTTGTTTGTAGACCACTGCCTTTGTTCAAGATGGAGCCAACTCCCCACATAACATAGGATGCCAAGTCAAAGAACTGCTTTGAGCTAACTTTGGCGAGAAATGAGTAATATCCAAAGCGTTTCCTGATGCCTGACTTCCTAGTTCACCCGACTTAAATCTCTGTGATTTCTGGCTGTGGAAATTCCTAAAAGACCAAGTTTATGGAGGAGGCGTAGGACTTTATCTGAGTTTAAAGCCAGCGTTAGACGCCATGCTGCTGGAATCCTTCCAGCTTCTTCATGCTACCATTGAACCCGCTATAATGCACTTTTTAACACGTTATTCATGTCAATGGAGCATACATTGAGCACATTCTGTAACTAAATAAATTTTAATGATTCAGCCAGATTTTTTGTTCTTCTTTAGATGCCACAATTTCCCTGGTGGTCAAAATTAGAACTAACAGGTCAATTGAAAAGTCCCCGGCCTGACACATAGATGGCGCTACTAGAATTATATCCATATATTTTTATTTAGCCCTAACTCTCAAAAGATGCGTGTATAAATTTGACAGCTGTCGGATCATTAGTTCGTGAATTATAGCATTTTGAGTGAAGCAACTTTTGTTATTGTGAAAAAAATGGATAAAAAGGAATTTCGCCTGTTGATAAAATATTGCTTTTTGAAGGAAAAAAATACAGTTGAAAGAAAAAACTTGGCTTGATGTCGAGTTTTCGTATTCTGTCCCAGGAAAATCAACCATCAAGGATTGGTATGCTAAGTTTAGACGTGGTGAAATGAGCACCGAAGACGGTGGACGACCAAAAGAGGTTGTTACCGACGAAAACATTAAAAAAATCCACAAAATGATTTTGAATGAATTGAATGAAATAGCAGACACTCTGAAGATATCAACTGAACGTGTACATCATATCATTCACGAATATTTGGGCTCTGTGCAAAGTGGGTGCTCACTTTTGACCAAAAACAACGACGAGTTGATGATTCGGAGTAGTGTTTGAAGATGATCAAGCGTAATAAACCCGAGATTTTGCGTCGATATGTGACTATGGATGAAACATGGCTCCATCATTTCACTCCGAAGTCCAATCTGAGTGGACTGCACACGATGAACCCGCTCCAAAGCGTGGGAAAACGCAACATTCGGCTGGCAAGGTTATGGCGTCTGTATTTTGGGATGCGCATAGAATAATTTTCATTGACTACCTTGAAAAAGGAAGGACCATCAACAGCGACTATTACATAGCGTTATTGGACCGTTTGAAGGACGAAATGGCCGAAACACGGCCGCATTTGAAGGAAAAGAAAGTGCTGCTTCACCAAGACAATGCACCGTGTCACAAGTCAGTGAAAACGATGGCAAAAATCCATCAATTGGGCTTCGAATTGCTTCCTCATTCACCGTATTCTCTAGATCTGGCCCCCAGCTACTATTTCCTGTTCTCAGATCTCAAAAGAATGCTCGCTAGGAAGAAATTTTCGTCGAATGAAGAGGTGATCGCCGAAACTGAGGCCTATTTTGAAGCAAAGGACAAATTGAACTACAAAAATGGTATCGAAAAGTTGGAGAGTCGCTATAATCAGTGTATCACCCTTGAAGGGAATTATGTTGAATAAAAAAAAACTAATTTTGCCAAAAAAAAAAATGTGTTTTACTACGGTAGGCCGGGGACTTTTCAATTGACCTATTATATTTTTATTTCAGAAATCTTTTTTCAATAGTCTATATAACATGTATATCAAATTTCATCAAAATTCAATAAATAGAATGGGTTCTGGATGGGTCTGAATAGAGCCACTTTAATTAGAACCACTCTGTATTTAAACCCTTTTCAACGCAGTGTCATAATTTATTCTCTGATATTGACCTTAACTTTTCAGAGGTTGAAATGAACTCCGGATTTTCATGGATAATTATCTGGACATATTGTGGGTACGATGATTCTACCAAAACCTCTCTACTAAGGTTGCAATAAAAAGTCGTTAGATTGAGATTAGTGTCGAACTCTCAAGAGTTTTTTCACGAAATAAGTGTGCTACGCTTTTAAAGAAAACATAGGAAATGATTTATAAAGCGTCTTACAATAATCCCCCACCACATTCTACTACCTGCTCTGCAAGATATAGGCTTTAACAGTATACTACCAATTGTAGTAATCTTGAATAGTACCTAACACCATGCATCTTGTTTCCGCAAGGTTAATGCAATGGACACTTGATGATTGGTAACAAAGAGCCTGATTCATGATTTCAATAACGTCTGGAAGATGTAAGGTTTTGATGAAGATGTAAGGTTTGGTCTCCTGCGCTATTTCTTGCCAAATTTCTCCAACTGTCGGGCTAGCTCATCAACATTCCGTGGTAGATGCAATAGCCTTCCCATAATATTCCAGACAAGCTCAATTGGAAAGAGATCTGGCTGGCCAAGGAAGTGTTTGACAAGTTGTAAGACAATTCATAGCAACACGTGCCGTATGTGGTCTGGCATTATCTTGCTGAAAAATAAGGCCAGGGTGCTGCAAAAGGAATTTTATTAAAACAGGTCTCAGAGGCGCAAAATCCATACAAAACCATGCATCCGGTCTGGAAATGGGAGACTGTACCAAATGGTGGAGGGATCCCTTATAGTAAATTGTTAAATTACAACAAGTTTGACTTAAGTACAAAAACAAACGTCATTTGATTATAGTAACTTTGCGTTCTGTAGATTTTCATTTGCAATGAAAACAATAACAGTAATATTGGAAACCAGTATAAGGGAAGGAAAAGTAATTCACTGATGCAGAGACAGGATATATGTGTGCGTGAGATTTTTAAAGATGTAATTTTTAGACATAAATGTACGATTTTATGATTTATATACTGAACCTGTTTATAATTGATATTTTTGTGAACTATAATTTTGATGTTTTAATCATATATATATATATATATATATATATATATATATATATATATATATATATATATATATATATATATATATATATAAACGCTGATTTTCATTTTAGAAAAATTGTTTTGAGCACATTATCAAGTCAGTGAAGAAACGAGTGGTAAGTATATTATCTTTAGTTTTTAATTATTTTTCGGTCAAGTTCTCAGTGATATATTGCATATATTAAGAATAATGTTAATAAAGAGTCAAGATTTAAATATTGCCTCCATTAATTACGAACAAAATCTAATAACATTACAATATTTTTTTTGCAGAAAATGGCGGCTACAGGGCAGT
Organism: Nephila pilipes; assembly: GCA_019974015.1. Lineage (NCBI taxonomy): Eukaryota > Metazoa > Arthropoda > Arachnida > Araneae > Nephilidae > Nephila > Nephila pilipes. The sequence continues at coordinate 7,009 of BMAW01069937.1, forward strand.
TAGGTCTCGCAGAAAGTGCATCTTACGAAATAGCAAGAGTAATGTTAATTATCATCCACTTTTTAATTTAGTAAAAGTATAATTTCTCTCTGTCAATATACAATCTATAAAAAAAAATGACGCACCAAGAAAGAGTTGTCCAATGAAGATAAAAATTGGCGGAAAGGAAAATTATGTACAGAATAGAAAATGATGACAATTTCAAAAAAAATGGAATGATTTATTTCAGAGTTACATAGTTACAAAGTTACATGCCACACGACGTAGCATAGAGTGATGGTCTTCTGAGGAATTTCTTAAAAAATTTGCTCCAATTGTCGGGCTAGCTCTTCAACATTATCTGGTAGAGGAAATCGCCTTTCCATCATATCCCAGACATGCTCGATTAGAGAGAGATCTGGATGGTCAAGAAAGTGTTTGATAAGTTGTAAGACAGCTCATAGCACATGTGGTCTGGCATTATTTTGCTGAAAAATAAGGCTAGGGTACTGCAAAAGGAACGATATCTTATATAAAAGATCTTATATACAAGGCATTTTTAAAACAAGTCTCAGAATGTCGTCAAAGTACCGCTTTGCTGTAAGTGTGCCTGTAATGATGACCAAAAGGATCCGATTATCAAGGGAAATGGCACCCAGACCATGACTCCTGGTTGAAGGCCTGAGTGGCGTGCAATACGGAAAGTGGGATCGGCACGCTGCCTGGGCGTCTCCAGACACGTCTTCGATGATCGTCAGGACACAGTTGGAAGCGCTGAACACTATACGTCCCCTGTCAGCTTCTTCCAACTTGATGGAGCCAAGCACCACTGCAATCTGGCTCGACTGTGTGCAAGCATGAGTGGCAGGTGGAGTAGCGGTTGGTTCGAGCATAGATTTCGCTTTATCAACCGTCTGTGAATGGTCAAGGTGGACACTCGTGTGCGGGTCGCACGTCTGATGGTTGATAAGGACGAATCATCCACATTGACAACTGATCTGACAATCACTCTGTCCTCCCCATCTACTGCGGCCCTAGGTCGACCGCTACTTTCATGAAGCTGAAATCTGCCATTGTCCACCTATTCTTGCCAGCATCTTCTAATCGCCACATCGCTTCCACACATATGACGAGTGATTCTCCAATTTGCTAACCTGCCTTTTTCAATCCAATGATACGACCTCTTTCATACTCTGACAGTTGCTCGTAATGAGCTTTAATCCTGCGGCAAGGCATTTTTCAGACATTGAAAGGTATCCTGAATCGCAATGCAACAGAAAATTTGACCATCGAATAGAGAATCGCTTCTTATATACACCTGCTGAGTGCGTTGCTCCGATGCGCCTTAGGTCCCGCTAATCATTCATTGAACACCCAACTTTAATCATTTGCATGTTCTGTCCAAATATCTTAGCACACGAAATTTTATTACAATCGGGCAACTACTTCTTGGTGCGTCGTTTTTTTTATGTAGAGAGTGTATATATATATAGAAATTTACCATATCATGAAATGCATAATTCATTTATGTCAAGCATTGCTGATCATTTTGCTAATACTATTAATTATATACTTTCACAATTTTCTCAGGTATTTAACCTTAAATTTTAATTGAATCTAAAAGTCTTCGAAAAAGTCCTCATTGAGGAAATATAAATGTTAGAAACTGCATTAGGGGCGCAATAATGTATTGAAAGTTGGTTTCAAAATTACAGAATTCGTATCCAAAGTCTATTATGTATCTCTGAAACAAATTTATTAAGAAAAATAATCAGTTGTTTATTCATTTAAAAGATCTCTTAGCCAATATAATTGCTTTATAATTATCCTTGATGGTTTTTAATCCTTTAATCAAATAATACACTTTTCCTCCTGTTATTTCTTGAGATCTATATTTTTATGTGTAGTGAATCCTAAAAACATTTTTGATGTGTTATTAGACACTGAAATGCTATCAACAAGATGTCTCGAAACTAAACTTGTTTCCAGAGCAAAGAAGTGAAACAAATTATAGCATACTGAATAATTGAAACAAATTTTGGAAATATTTTGAGACATTTTAATGATTCGATTATTCAACATAATATAATTAAAATAACATTTCAATTCTTTTTCCGTTCATAAGATTCTAACATTGCACTACTTCGGATTTCAAACTGTGCCATTTATAAATTATTCTCAAAATAGATTTAACTTTAAAAAAAAACGAATACTTTAAATTAATTAAATAACGTGTACCGAACTGTAAAATAATACATTTTTTAAAGAGAAGAAGCATTAAGGAAGAAAGTGTGAAGGAGGAATATATGAAAAAATTAATTAGTTTGATATTGTTCTTTATTTTCAGAAATGTTTGGAACCTAATGTCAATTTTTGCATAGCATTCCCAGATAATTGTATGAGGTAAGGTTTATTTTTATATAGATTTTTTTGTTTCCTTTACGTATGCATTTTAGTGTAATGTGAATGGTTTGAGTTCTTACTTTTATGACTTTCAGACATTCAAACAACAAATATATGATTAAAATTACATATATACTAATACTCCTTTCCCCCTAAAAAGTCTTTGAGTAATACTAGTATACAAATTCACAAGAACCTCCATTAACGTAGGAATTTACATGTTGCCGCTGCTAATTCATCCTTTAAATAGTGTTAAAGCACTGTATATTCATCTACTAATTCATCCTTTATGGCTAATTCATCCTTTAAATAGTGTTAAAGCACTGTATAACACATAACATCTGTAATAAGTATGTGTAAAGTTGTTTCATATGTATGAACAGATATTCCCGCGTTTCAAAAGGGTAAAATTATTAGCCTGTATCAATCGAAGAAAAGGACTATAAGTGCGAAGTTGTTTCGCATGATTGCAGAACATATATTCCAGCATTTAAAAAAGATCAAATTATTGGACTACATTTATCAACGAAAAGGACTACAGAGATTGCTGAAATTACTTGAATTAGGTTGAAAATGGTCCAGGACATTACTAAACCATGTAAGGATATAGGTGAACCATCAACATGGTTGAAAAAAAATCTTAAATTTTCAGAACCGATGATGTCTTAAGGACTGGTGAAGAAAAATTGCCAGCTCTCAGGCATTAAACTCACAGCAATGTTTCCCAATGAAAAAAGGGTTCTTTTCAACTTGCACAATGTGATGAGTACTTAAAGGAATGCAAATTAACAGTTGTCGAAACACAAGAAAACCACTTGTTTCAAATAAAAAAAGCGGTTCCAGTTTGCTAAAGAGCATGAAAATTTAACTGTAGATAGTGCGACAATGTCATGTGATCTGATTAAGCAAGATTCAATTTATTCTAAAACGATGGGCATGTCAGGATAAGAAGCGAAATGATGGACCGTCTTTCATATTGTCCATTAAGCCAGTAAATAGAATCAGTACTATTATATTGAGATTGAAGCAATGGATCTGGAATCTGTAACATTATGTGACAGAAGTCCTTGGACACTTAGATATGTTTAATGGCCAAGTCATCCCTTAAATTGAATTTTATCTTTGCAATACATGACTGTAATTGTTTATTAAAGTCGCACTGAGAAGCAACAAGAAATCTATTGGTGATGGTCCTCATAATTTTGAATTTCGGTCAAGTTATGCAGACGACAGTTGAGGTGACACCTCCCTTTCCAAACTTCCACCTCATGCCAACGAGTTGACTTGGGGTGGTGATAGATTTCATGCATCCTTGATACATGCCAGGTCTTTAGTGGCATCAGGACTTGGGCCAACGTCTCGAAGAAAACAAAGCCCTCAACGAGTTCGTGATTATGACTATTAGGTTAAAAGATATAAAAGCAACAATAATTCTTATATGTTGATTTAATTCAGATGTATTTATGACTAAAGAAAAGATAAAATAAAAAATAAAAAGATGTCTTATACTTCATCTTAATGATTTTATTTTGAAAATAATTTATTTCTTTTCACCTAAGTTTTGAATTCAAATTATTTCCTTTTTGGTAATTTTGGTTCCCACAAATTTTGGAAAAAAACCAGTATTTTGCATTTCAAAAATGAGTAATGTTTGGAAGATGTAAAGTTTAATTATCATACACAGTTTATTTCTTGAATTTCTGCTACAAATATATTAGCAAATTCTGCAACTCTCATTCACAATCTATAAAAGTTATTTAATATCTCTTTCCGATATTTTAGAATTTAGATTTTTTTTTGTCATGAGCGTATAAATTGATTATTTAGCGCCAACTAGTCAAAACTAATAAAATTCTTCTATATTGTGTAATGACAAGTGGTCGGACGGTTGGGAAGGATTGGAAGGAAGGGTCGACATCTCTAAAACAATTTACTTTATTGACAGCTCAGCTACAGAACACATCTACAGAACAATTCAAATAGAAATCTATCCTATCTCTTCCCTTTCAATCCCCCTCTCTCTTTGCCCCCTTTTGGCTCCGCTTTCTCTCTTGAAAGCTTACACTATATATACACATTTCAGTCATAATTTACATGTTTCTGTTCACTTCTTCGGAGGAAGCCCTCTGATACAAATAACTGTTGAGGAGTGCTAATTCCCCAAGAGGACTATTAGTGACAAGGTCGCTGATAGACTCGTCACAATTGTATGAATAATGTATTATCAAAGTTTAAACTCTACTAATTATTTAAAGAGCAATATTTTCAAAGTTTTTTTCATTATTCAACAGTTTTTAAAAAATAGTTCATTTTTATAAATACTAGGCTAGTTTTTGAGTAAGTTCGGTTTTAAATTACGATTACTGCAACTCTACTCTCCCTATTCCATGCAGTTGCACTGCGTATAAGGATCTGTTGACTATTCTCAGAATATAAGTATCCGTACGTGTTTGAGTTTGAAAATGCTGCCAACCTATGAATTAAGCGCTATGATTCATTTACTCATGCAAAAGGCATGAAAGCTGTTGGAAGTGTCAGTTATGCAGATTTATGAAGTGTATGACTTGTGGTACCGGAAACAAAAGAGTGATTTATAGAATGGAGTCATTCAAAATCACTCAAAAAATGATGCTCAAGAAAACATTCTCAGCGGTCAAAGTAATGTACACTGTGTTTTGGGATTAGTAGAGTCGTGTTGCTATTAATTTTTTTCCCTCGGGGTGGCCCATTCTGTAACATATTGTGACACCTTAACAAAACCGCTTGGTGCGAACGAAAGCAAAAGGCACGACAGGCTCCGTAAAGGGATTGTTTTGTTGTCTTGTAATGCTCATCCACACATGGAACACATGGTCTCATAGCATCATATAGATGGGAGTAACTTGATTACTCTCAGTATAGCCCTGATCTGGCGCTTCGTGAAGTGCCACTTGTTCCTTCACTTAAAAAAAGCATTTAGCGCCATGATGAGAGCAGTCAGAGCCACGACGAGAGACAAGGAGGATAATTTCAAAATAGAGTGCTGCAGTGGTTAGCGCATCAAACGGCTGATTTCTATAAGGATGGGATCTAAAAGATGGTAGTACGATATAAGTTCCTTAATAGTGGATATAATTATGTTGAATAGTAGTTTAAGGTACAGGTTTTCTTATAAAAATAAAATAGAAGGAAATACTGCACTTATTGTTTTAATATCAAAACGATACTCATTAAAAAAAACCATGCTTATATATAGAACAAAGATGCAAAAAAGATGGATTGTTTTCAAGTCATGAATCGCTGACTGCGAAATAGACACTAAATACGTTTCTAGTTATTTAGATATGTGACTTTACATAGTAACGAATATAAAATTATATATATGGAGAGTGTTTTTTTCTTTTAATTTTATTTATGACAAGAGAATAATCTTCGTATCTACGTAATTAAAAAAGCAGCATGATTTAATTTAATTTACTTTTTTTCTTTTAAAGCATCGGGAAATGAGGAACACACTATGGCAACAACAATAAGTAAGTAAGGAATTAAAAACACTTAATAATAAGTTAAGAAAAGATAAAATTGTATTCACACGCACCAGGTTCTTAATATTTTATATTTCATCAATGACATCTGAAAAATACACTCACAGAAAAAAATAAACTCTCATGCAAATTATACCAAAATTCAACATTGAAAAATAATTAAAAATATCAAACTCGATTGCAATATTTGTTTAGAGAAAAATAATAATTTATTATGGATTGAAATTTAAGCAAGATAATTATTTTTAAGCTCTAGAGCAATGCACATCTCTTGTATAAATGATAAGATATCTATAATATTACAAACATATATGAGTCATTTAATTTTTCGAACGATAATATGACAATTCTGGAAAAACAAAATGTATAGTAAATTATATGAGAAAAAAAACTGAATGAAGAACATAAAATAAAAGATAGCCAATACTTATGAATTATATATATCTAGAAAACGGGATGTATCAATTATGTTTCTAGGAATGAACAACAGCTTTTTTTCTTCTAATGTGTTGTGAGCAACATTTTTAAATTATGACAGAGTTTCAAATAATTCAACAATTTGTGAACATTATTAAAATTTAATTATTAATAAACATATAAAAGAGAATAATGTTTATTTTGAAAATAAGTTTTGTGATCCAGAAATTAATATTAAGATTAAAACTCTATATAAGAAAATAAGTTTATAAATTAATATATTTAAATTTCTTCAGATACTTAACCGAAATTGCATAAAGAAACTGTTACATTTCTAATAGTCACTAACGGTTATAATGTATTAGAAAAGCATGTAAATCATTGCAAAATGCCTTACAAGATAATATTAATACATTTTACGAAACTTTTACGAAACGAATAAAACAGTTGAGATATTATTACGAATTAATAGAAAAATAATCATTTTCTCTCCATAGTTATGATTTTGAAACCCTCGTTAATTCGATAGACAAAAGAAGATCTAGTTGATGAACTATTTTACTCTTGTGATAAACATTAATTTATTTATGGAAAATTTAAATGTTTAATTAATTTTGTGTTTAGAAAAACAGTATTAAATATAAAGATAGGGAATTTAATTAAACAGGCGTTATTCTCTCAGGTTCACCTGAGAGTTGTAGTTTGGCAAATATCTACTTAAATTATTATGAACATAATTTTATTGATAAAGACAATTATTTTTCCATATATTGAGGATCTAATTGTTTTGAATTACAGTAATTTTCAAAGGTAAACCTTATTCATCTCTTTATTATATATCTAAATCTGATTCAAACTAATCATAATAAAAATGAAATAAAATAATTATGCATAAAGTTGAATATTATAGATAATAGAAATACAAGCAATACCTGTGAATAAATTTCATACTAGCATGTACCTTCCTGGTAGCTGTTTACATATTTCTATTTTTAGACATAATTTTATTAATTATATTGCTAGAAATAATTATTTAGTAATGTGTAAAAACTAAACAATTATTATTAGTTTTTATAATAATTATTTTAATATATAAATTGCATTTTTGCAAATTTTAACAGTAATTTTATTCATAAATATTTTAAAATGAATGAGATAAATTAAGAATAAAATACATTTTTTGTCCCTCTCTTCCTCCCCATATGTATATACATACAAACACTCATATATATAGGGGGCGTTTAGATATTTTTGGTATATATATATGTATATATATATATGCCAAAAATAGATGAGAATTAGAATTACTTCTCAAATGAAAGACTATCAATTGGTGCACTTATTCAATTACTATATATATATATATATATATATATATATATATATATATAATGATAGTCTTTCATTTGAGAAGTAACTCTAATTTTCATCTATTATCGGGCCTCTTTTCTCACTACACTATCGCTACATTCGGCTCAGTTATTTAATTAATGTTGTGCTAATCTCTCAAAATCATTATTTTTTAATAAATAATCTGAATTCAGAAAAGAGGTTCTGAACACACACACACGCATATATATATATATATATATATATATATATATATATATATATATAACTTATTTAAGAAAGAGGTATAATATTATTTATCACTTGAAATTGGTATATTACTTTGATATATTTTAGAAAATATGTTTGTTATATTTTTCAGAATATCTTACAAGAAATTGAGAGGATATAACAGAAGAAAAAGATTCAATTATTGTGTTGATTTTTCTTCTGTATTTTGTTTATAATAAATTAAACGTTTTACGTTTCCTGTGGCACAGTTTACTTTTATTTCAGTAGTACAATTTGCTTTTTTTATTTTTGTAATCACATTAAAATAATTAGTTATACAGTAAACACATAACCTGCTATAAGTTCTTCGAAATCACGAATTTTTTTACTTACTGTTTTTCGCAAAATTACTATACTCGGATATTAATACAATACTAGAAATGATATTTACATTTTTTGCAACATAAATTCCGTTTTCTTAATAAATTATTAAGAAGAATTTTCTAAATTTCTAAGTATTTCTATTTTTCTTAAGTAATACACAC
>BMAW01069943.1:5188-26266 GCA_019974015.1 Nephila pilipes
TATATATATATATATATATATATATATATATATATATATATATATATTCTGACTGTCGTTTAAGTATTCGTAAGATTTCAGAGACTAGGAATTGACAAAGTTGCCGAAAGGCAAATATTACATAATAATTTTAATATGAATACGTGTGTGCCCACTTGGTGCATAAAATTCTTACTTTCGGAAAACAAAACTTACATAAATGTTCATACTGTTGCTTTGAATGAATTAAAAATGACCCAAACTAATTGGGAAGGGTAATAACGTGTGGCGAATCATGGTTTTTTTCACTTACGATTCTGATGAGAAACGCCAGTGTATGCACTAGAAGAGCCCATCTTCACTAAGAGCCAAAGCATCTCGAAACAGCAAATCAAAATTCAAAGCAATGATGATATTTTTTTTTCCGATTCCCATGGAATTGTGTATCTTTAATAGGTTACGGAAGGTCAAGCTATTAATCAGCAGTACTACCTTTACGTTCCATCTGAACTTCATGAAAGAATAAGAAAAAAATAATCCGAATTGTGGAAATAATCCCATTGACTGTCAAGAGGTTTCTAGCCAGGAACAGATCCCAGTGTTACGTCATCCACCTTATTCACCAGATCTTGTAGCCCGCGACTTCTGCATGTTCCTCAGTTGAAATCTGTATTACAAGGAACAAGAATTGAGTACCGTAAGGCTGTGAAAGAGAAAGCGTCAAGCGTCCTGTAGGACTTGACAAAAGACTTCCAGCAATGTTTTAAACATTTAAAGATTCGCATGGAGAGTTATAGGGATAGACGAGAAGCCTATATTCTGTGTTAAAAACACACAATATAATAGTAGTTTTAATTCATTCTCTGGTTTCTTGTTATTTCCTTATGCAAACATTTAATCTTGGTGTGTTACCTAGTCATGAGACTCCTGTTTATATGAGTTTTAATTGTTACTCAACGCTAATCCATTATAGTCTTTTAGTATTTTTTTCTTTATGTATTTGAAACTCAAGACTACATTCGAGTTTAATTCAGAACACAATCTGTTCAGATGATCGAGAATATTAGTTTACATACGTTTCATTAAAAATATAACAAAATGTTTTTTTCACATAGATTATTGACTGTGTTGACAGATAAAAAAATACAATGTTTCAAAATGTAATTAATTTTTTGAGGTTAGTAATAGTGATATCAGTTTTAAGCAATTGAGATAATAATTTTGAATTTCATTGCCTTCCCCCTCCAGATTTTTGACGAATGATCAAAAATCATTTTGAATAATGGTTTTCTTTTTCTTGTTTCATTGGCCAATGGATCAATGTGTTAAGAACTTTTTATCTTGGTTTCATCTGCCTTGTGTCTCACCATCCCATTGATCGCCTCATTCTCTTTTTCATTCTCACTTAATTAGCACTTCTAAATGCGACAAACAAATTCTCTGATGACACATTCCCGAAACACTCAATCGTTATAACACCCAGTTGTTACTGTTTCGCCTGAGAGAAGTGATTCTCTTGAGTGGATAGAAACAATTTCGTTCCTTAATAAGAGTTGAGAAAGTGTGATCTCTCTTAAGTGCTTTTTCGTCGAAGCAGGCATAGAATTCAGCGTATATTGCTCTTAAGAGATTAATTTCCGTTTTCATTTTATTTTATTTTCGTAAAGAGAAGAATTTTTTTTTTTTCATTTTTTTTGTCCGAAATATTATTATAATACCCATAATACTTATTGTAATGCATAGTTGCTTAAAAAACTGAAATTATTTTGTTATTTTAAAACTGATTATTAGTAACTGAGTTAATAATGTTAATTCACATTATTGAATAAATAACTAAATACACTAAATCAATATAAACTAATATTTAATATAATCCTAATAAAAATTTAAGCATTTCACAAATTTGTATTCATTATTATCTATTTGATTAATTAGATATTGTGCATTTTGTTAATAATTTTCTCCGTATACTTTTGGATTATTTATTATGAATAGATCAGCTAATATATACAGAGATGTGGGAAATAATCTTCAAATATATTATCTAATACTGAAATTTTTTTTCTAAAATTTGTTCATCAATATTAATTAATGACATAATTATAGAGTATAAATGTTATCTGTAAAACATATTTCGCTATATGTTAAAAATCGACTGCATAACTATATTCCATACATTTTTTTGTAATAAAAATGTATAGTTCTGTTTCGTAGTAAAAATGTATAGCATTTTTATTAGAATTTATCATCAATAATCGAAACAATTGATTCATTTACTTTTAATTAGTTTTGTAGTAGAAAACGCTCCCAAAGTATTAATATATTAAGTCCCTTAATCCGAAATTTGCAACTGACCTTAGTTTTAACTAGTGTGTACATCAATCTATACTTGTAATACAGTGATATACTTCGGAGTATAGCCCGATTTAAATTGATTATATAATTCCTGATCTCGTAAAATCCTAGACTCAGATTAAATGAGAATTAGAATAATTTTTTTTTCTATAACTAAATGCTTTCTCATATTCTCAGAGAAGTTGAAAATGTTTTACTTCGTATTTTTATGCCTCTACAAGATTTACTTTCTCTCATGAGAACTATTTTAATTAAAGTTATCATTCTAATATTGAATACACTGGAAGTAAAATCAAATTTCAAAAGTTAGAGGTTAATATGAAAATTTAAAGAACTCAGAGCATTATAGTCAATGTTCTCGGAAAGCAGCGTGTGATCTAACTTTCTGAACTAGATCTCTGATGGTCGCCCTACATCCCTACTCCTACTCACAGCTTTAGAGGGATGTAGTTAAATGAAAAGATATATAATAATAATAATAGATTTAAAGTGATAATTAGATCATTTTATTGAAACATGCATTAAATAAAAATTATATTCGAAGTTATAACACCCTAAATTAAATTTGCGTAATATTTACAATGTTTATAGACTGCTCTACCGTTTTAAGAATTAACGTTCTCCACAACAACAGTATCTCCAAAATATACTAAGTGGAAAACTATGGTTTACTTTAGGTACCCGAATATTTGCACAATTAAATTCCGTAAAATGAACATGAGATTTCTAAGAGAAATAAAAATTATCAATATAAATAATAATATTTTTGTAAAATAAAGTTACTAAGTATAAAGGTTAATGTCAAAAAGTTGGACAATTCTCGATATTTTTTTATCTGCTGTCCATTAAATTCTAAATAAGGTATATTAATATGATTTTTATATTAGATTGAACATTCTGGGTTCATAAGTATTTTAGCTACATATTTATTTCATTTAATTTTTTGATTCTTTCTTACGTATAAAAATGTGAAATTAATTGCATATCATGACATTTCCTTTATTTATGTTCTGTTTGAAATTCTAATAATCTATTTATGGTTACATTATGTGTAGTACATTTGTGTCATACAAATAAAATATGAGAAATCCTAATTTTTTTTTATTTATTTTTTTTCAAAAGAATGTTGTTATAATCAGAATAATATGTAAAGAAGATATATCATTCTGCTACTATTAATAATTACAAATATTGTTGATTGGTAAAAATTTTTACTTTTGCATTGCATCTCTAAAATACACTTTTAAAGTAATAGAACAAACCATTGACTCATATCAAAAAATTCTCAAAATTTACTTTGAGATTTACTTTCATATCGCTATACAATTTCTATATTCGCCCTTCACAGAAAACGTAAGAGATACATTCATCTTCAGTTTTCACTATGTAATAGAATTTAAGTTTGCTATCTTATATATCCTACAAACAAAAATATTTTGTAATTTTTCTGAAAGGGAAATGAAACTCTGGTCCAAATATTTTGCATTTCATATTAAATTTTCTTCCATTATATGTAATAATATCATACTGTATATCAAGATAAGATTTGATTTTGTTTTAGGATAAAAAGTATCTGAAGTACAAGAAGAGTACCTTAAATATTTAGGGGAAAATATAGGTTATAAGTTTGTCAACCTACTGCTTTGTTGAGAGAGCTGCCTAGATAAAAAGCTATAAGCTAATCTTGGAACTTTTAATGAAATTGCTTTCAAATCACATAATTTTTGAATCTGAAAGTCGTTACAAAGATATGAAAGTAATTTTATTTTATTTTTAAAGTCTGAAATATATAACTCTTGAAGTAGGTAATAAATATTCATACAATAACGAGCTGAATATACGAAAGATGCATATGGAACACACATAGAATTTTACTTCTATGGTACGAAAATCCTATAACATGTAGTAAGGCAAATGAAACTATAAAGTTATTTGAAATGGTGTATATTTATGAAGATTAAATTACAGTTACAATGTAAGTAATATTAGACTAAAGGAATTTTAAATTACTGGTGTTTCAAAAACGAGATTTAGACGAGAAACACGTTTAAATCGATTCAATATCATTCTATATTTAAAGAGAGAATCTTTTTTAAATTTTTAATTCAATAATTTGTTTTCAATATATAACAATATACCATTACTTAAATAATAAAGCAAAATAAAATATTCATTTTAGACATTACAAATATTTAATATTAAGATTTGAGAATGAAAATCTTTGAATAAAATTGATTTGTTTTGGATAATTCAAATCAGAGCAAAATATGCATAAAATTAATTTATTTTAACTCTGGTATTTTCATGTAAATGCTTTTTAAATAGCTTAGGGAAACAACCTAAGATAAATTGAACAATGTTAAAAATATTTATTTACTCAGACTATGTGCTGCAATTATTACAAACATATCTCATATAAACGATTACGAGTACATTTATTTTTGCAGCTTCCTCGCATTCGGCTTCATTCTGCTGTTGTCATATCTTTTCTGATGCAAGTAAAATCATTAATTCAGTTACTAAATCCATATACAAAGATTAATGTCATCTAGACAATCAGGCGTTTGTTTACTGAAATGATTTCACTCAGTATTAGCAGTCAATGATTAAATAATGGAATCGCTGTATTGATATTACGTTTAGCTTCCAGGTTTCTTACGAAAATTTGATTATTTATTTTATTTTGAGTTGTAACTTTGTTTCATTGAAATCTATATAACTGCTTTCAATGTAATTGAAGCGTTATTATTTATCAAAAATGTATTTACTAAAATATTTATCAAACATATTTATATGAAAAGAAAGTTCATTTATAAATTCAAAAAATATTTGTTTAAAATTATATAATTTATGCATTACATGTAAAGTATGTTCATAACTGATACAAGGACTGTTTTTCTAATAATTCACAAATGGAATTTTCATTAATCAGGAACAATTAAATTAATTAAAATATTTTTTTTAATTTAAATATTTTCAATTGCAAAATATTAATTGAAATGAATCATCCATAAAGTTCCTACAATTATAAATGAAACACTTAGAAAATTGATGGACATTGGTTCAGTAAAACAGTCTCATGATTTTTTTTCAATTATTAGTCTATAATTTTCATTATATCAATATTAATATCAATCTACATTAACAAATAATGATAAATTTCCTAATTCTCTCGAAAAATGTAATCCAAAAATACATATTTCCTAATATAAGGGAAAAAAAGTAACTATCGTGACATACCTTGAAGGGAAGATGATAAGTGTAATGTTCATATAACTGTATATTTAAGTGTAAAAAATGCTACATTCTGCAATAAAATAAAATGCTGAAAAATTGATTTTTATCTTTTTAAAGCTTACATTAATTTCAAGAACAAACATATTCATTTTATTGATACATAATTCAATGTTACATATGTAATTTTTGTGTGATTCTTATTTCCATTACATGAATCAAACATAAATATTTTAAGTTATAAATGGAAGTATTTGCCTTGTTAGATGAAACCGTAAATACATTTGAGTGCAAAAATACTTAACTAAGTTGTAATGGAGAACATTTTACTAATTAGCGTGAGATAATAAATGCATAGTATGACATAATAAATGTACATGGAAATTATGATATGCAGTTCTTCTAATATTTGTTTTTCAGTTTCAGACAAAAAAATATTTAACCTACCCCCAAAGATATACTACGTTTAAAAGGTATACATAAAGTGGAAATAATTCAACAATTAATATAAAACTCTATCGTTTATTTTTCATGTTTAATTGTATATACTTTTGCATTTACATTTCCCTGAACAACACATAGAAAATAATTTGAAGTGAACGCATGCAAACACATATTTTCAAAAAAGTAACAGAGACAGTAAAACAGATAAGTGAACATATTAAATGAAGCTTTAGGAAATTTAGGGTCATTAGAAGAAAAATAACAAGGGGCTTGAATCAGTTAAGGTAGTAGTTTTTCGTTCAAAAAGGACGATTTATCTGTTAAGTATTTTTACATTCCAAACACCCTTTCAAATGCGTTTCAACAGTATTAGATACATATATACCAGACATCAATTTTCGTATTCCCTTACATTTATTATTCCATTATCTATTGATTTGCTGTCAGTGAAATTAAATTTTAAAGCAATACAAGTGGTGCACTGAATTTTAAGTAGGGAAATATTCGCGCATGATAAATGATACCGCAGTAAATATGTCCAAAATAACATTGTTGCAAAACTTATCGAAGTGAACAAAAATTTTAAATGTATAAAGTTCTAAATAATTTATAACAGAAATTCAAATAAAAAAAAGCACAAAAAGAATTCATGTTTCAATTCTATTTCGAATATTCAGGATACATTTGAAAGCACTTTTGACCAAAAGTAAGGAAAATAGCAAAACATAGGAAAATGTATATGCACAATAAAAATATTTTCCATTTATTCTTCGTTCCTTGCAGGTTTGGATCATATTTTATTGAAAAAAATGAGTTTTGTTCCTTTTTAACTTACATGCTTCCAGCTGGATTACTTTTACAACAGGCTAAAAAAATACATCATAAAATTAAAAAATACGATGATCATAACGAAAGAGTACTAAATAATCTCATCTGTGAAAAAAATAATTAAAAGAAATGATTTTTTTTAAAATCAGTAACTTTATCACAATTTACAATTCATGAAAGTTATTTTAGTCAAAAATATAATACATTAAGTGGAACACATTTTCAGGATTCAATACAGATGGTTTTTATTCAGTAAAGACAGTAAAATTTAATTGTTTGATTTCTGCTGTTAAAATATCTAAAGTGTATACATAAAAAATAATATTCATCACAATAGGACTACAGAATAATTGAAATAGATATACACCTAAAAATTAGAACTAAATTTAAATCTTACACACAAACACATACAGAAGAACTAGTTTTCTGGTAAAGAAGCAAGAGCCGGATTTAGTTTGTGCGCTATAACCCTACATTAATTTACCTTCTGTATCCCATTGAACTTTGATTCGCATATTACATTCAATTATATATTTCGATCCACAGGTTACATACAGATTGATTACTATGCTCGAAAGATGAAATCCACCTGCAAGCCCACATTTATGTTCGAAAACTTAAAAAACAAAGCATGAACTTAAGTGATGTATATTTTCAGTAGGAAGTAGATATAGGTCTTTATTTTCCTGTTGTTGCTCTTTGAGTCCTAATATAAGTATTTTTATTTAATTTAAAGTGAAATCTTTCTTTTACTGTTCCTATGAAATTAAAAGCTCTGCAATATTTTGATGAATAAAAGTCTCGTGATGATTTTAAATTCCTTACCCTTTATTTGTCTTACCCGTAAACTCTAAGAGGCGTTTTGGACGCTTGGGGTTAACAATTATTACGGTAGAGTAGTTAATATGTGCAAGTTTATACCTCCCAGACCTCGCTTCCATATTTGGTCAATTTAAATATCTAAGTAGAAGCAATAAAAATGACTGACTCAAAGATTTCTGATAACATAAAGCCACAATATACAGCTTCACCCAACATCTCTCTAGTGTCGTCCCGAATGTATCAGCTACCAGGAACTTAATGTATCTCTTCTAATGACGAGGAGCATGATGTCAGTAAATGGCTCAAGCACAGCGAAATAAACGCCTCCTATAACCACTGCAATAAACAGATGTGTAGGGAGAAAATTGTTTTCTTTCTTATTGTAACAGGTAGTCTATAATTAGACAATAATGAAAACACTTTCATGAATTAGAATACGTTCAGAAATTACTCTTGAACAATATGCTATGTCATACAGAACATCTAAAATTCCTAACTGAAAGATGTTTGGTTACATGTGTGCAGGGAATTGACAAGATGTCCGAGTCATGTATCCAGGATTACTTCCTATATAACTAAAAGTGAATCCCTGAATGAGAGAAGAGAAAATGACTTATCTAATAAAGGATATCTCAGAAGATTTGTACCATGCCGCAACTTATTCTCCACACCGACTCAAAGAAAAACACTAAATATAGCTCTATTTTAAAGAGTCGAGGAAGCTACTGAAGAAAATTTTCCGACACATATTTCAATCATCATGGAAAAGAAAATGGCTTATGTTATAGTTAATAAATAGTGTTTAAGAGCTCTAGATAATTTTGGTTACAAATAGTTCATCATAATTGATGAATTACGTCGAAAGTTAAGTGTTTCCATATTTCACTGAAACTACGACTATTCCAAAAACTGCATTGAAAAACTTGAAGCCACTTCCAGTCGCTACGTATTGAAAGAAGATAGGAATGAGAAGATACGGCCGTTTGAATTCCTCCCGTCTTCCCAGTGAAGCCATCAAATGATGTTTATAGATGTAATTTTTTCCCTTGATAGAGATGCCATAATAGACTATGGAAAAAACTTAAGACTCCCCGAAATTTTTCCAAATGACACAGACTCGAGTAAATCAGACTAATCTGTATTTGCTCCTAGAGCTTACTTAATTGAATCTTAATTAGAGAAGCAAATGTATGCTCGTAGTCTGTAAGTTGAAGAGACAGGTAGGTCTGTTACGTTGGGCTATTCGCGGTTTTTTCTTCGTTAACGTTGCGGACTTTAATTGAGATTGATTGCTGCAAATAACGATTTCTTCCCAACCCAAATGAAATGTAACTAGGCAAATAAGAGGCAGGTAGAAATAATGTGAAATAGGTTATATAGAAGAGTATACCAGCAAAGTGAAATTGAGGTGATAGAGGTCGAGAGGCACTTGTGTTGAGTATATGCCTTACAGGTGGTAGACGAGATCAAGAGTAGCTATCGTAGTGCTTGTGATCTTTGTGAAGTCAAGAAATCAAGCCAACCTCAGCTGGGAAGACTTGGGTAATACTCTCTTAATTTAATATTAGGTAAAAAGGTGAATCTATCTAGGGTGTTATCTTGGAGAGCAGGAATCCATAAAACATTATAGTACAAATCTATTGAATAAATACTTGCGTGAGATTGGTCTACTGTCATTCCCTGTAAAATATTGACTTTTAAGTGTTAGTTATATTTGATTGAGTTATGACACACAATAATCAATTAGGAATACTCGTTCGCTACAGGTCTATGATAACTGGGTAAAATGTTAATGTATGAAAATGAGCTCTCTGTATCAGCCACATTTACTGACAATGAAAATTACAGGAGTAAAGAGTGAATAACAAATTCATCCCAGCAAACTGGAAACGAGTTTTCAATTTATAGTTAAAATTCTTAAGAAGTATAACGAATATCGAAGTTATAAAGTAAGAGATGGTATATTGTACAAAAGAAACCATGATCCGTTTGGGGACCAAACTTCATTCCGAAGACATTATTCTATATCTTATCGAATGACTGAACGATTATGTGATGTGACGCTTGGAGTAGTAAGTGTGAAAGAGAACCGTCGTCTCCTCCCCAAGGTGAAAGTCCTAGTTTCTCATCAGTTTGATCCAATTGATCAAACTGATGAAAAGTAATACATAACTTTTCAAAAAGACCTTGTACACAAGGAGTCAGATCAAACTGCAGTGGAACGTTGCTTCTTTCTAAAAAGAGAAAATTATAGTCTGGTTTTGGGCATATTCAGCTGGAAAAATCTGGCTTTGATCATTGGGTCGTATTCAGCTCTTTTGCCATAAACCTACACTCATTCACTACATTCATCTTAATCAAATTCAATTATCAGGTTACATTCCTGTTATACTTCTATTACCATGGTCGACAGATGAAATCCATCTGCGGGTGCATATTTATCCTGGAAAACATTTCCAAAGAAACATGAACTGGAGCAAAGTGTATCCTCGAGTATTTCGCATATAACTAAACCCTTCGCTAAGCAGATAAATCAAGATAGGTTTTAATTTTTTCAGTGGTTTTCGTTTTATTCTATTATTCTTATTTATAATTATTTTATGTAAAATTAAAGTAAAAAATTGCTTCTTTTTCATTATAAATTAGTAGTTAATAATTCGTTTAATGAATAAAAGCCTCGATTTCAGATTGAATTCCGCATTGTTTATTTGACTTACTCATAAATTTTAGGTAACAATATATACTCACTCTCACACACATATACATATACGTGAAAAGTAAGTCATTAATTGTTTACGATTTATGTATGGGATTTTGTATCATCTCACGACCATGAATGTTAATAGGTAACAATAAGCGACTGCATAGCAACTGCAATTGCATTTTTATTCAGCATAGTCTACAGCATTATGCACAATATCTTACATTTTGAAAGATGTGCTTAAGAATGATATAGAAATATCACCAGAATATCATATAGAAATATGTGTTATTATGAATGCCCTGGCAATTGAGGAACAGAAAAATATTAGAATGGGCTTATGAACACAATATATGTTCTGAAATACCGATGAAGGCGGAAATATAATTAAAAGGACACTTACTGGGATTAAAAATTGGGTTTATCACTGCCAGCCTGAATAAAAGAGAGTCCTAATGATATAGAAATATTACCTTCAAAGCTCAAATTAGAGATCGTGCCATCAGATGGAAGAATTTTGCTCTTTCATATCCTGTTACGGGATAAAACTGTGATTACTACTTTCTACTGTAGCATTGTTACTATTCTTCAAGAATGTAGTTCGTAAAAACATCTTTATCTGTTAACTCGAAGAATCTTGCTTCATCACGGCAACACCAGGACTTATACATTGCGATTAACCAAGAGGAAAGTTGAAAAGTTTCTATGACAATTTGGTTCTTTAACACCAGTCTTACAAGACAGAACTAGCTCCAAGCGATTATTTCTTTCATAGTCTGCTTCAGTTGAAAATGGTTTCAAACTTTTCTATATTGAGGATATATATAAACTCTACTCATATATCAACTCGACATCAGTATATATACAAACTATAAAATTCATTTTCTAAAAAAAGTTACCGATAAATTCATTGATTTTATAATAATTTTTGATTGATTGATAAAGATGCCAAGTAATGTAAATTATTAAATTATATAACTTCATTTTTTAATTTATTATTACAGTCAACAGCACTTTCTTTCCAAATTGCATGGTGTTGGCATCAGACAATCACATAGAGTGGCAATTCCGGCCATCTTAATTTCAACGACCAGATCTCCTTCTCCTTTACAAGAAGACATTACTAAAATTTTAAACCAAATTATACAATCTGTCTCTTCTCACATTGAGAGGTCTTCCATATTGGAACAATCAACCAAATCATCTTCCTATATGGTTACTCCTACATGTGTTTCTCAACAAGTTAAAAGTGATCAATTAATTCATGATTCTGAAGTTATATATCCTATAGATAACAAGGACTAATTAATTCTGAAAATATTGTATAATAAACTCAGTTCGTTCGGTTTTAAAAGATAGTCTTAAAATAATTATTTGTAGCACATTAATGTAATTTTCTTAACAACAACTATAATTGTATTTAAATAATTCATTAAAAGATAAGTAATATTAGAGTTAGCTTTCAAAATATTAAATTAAAATGAATTGAATTTTAAACTTATTGGAACATTAAAATTATAATATTTACCTAAAAATCGTTTTAATTATGATACACTTTAAGGCGGGAAAATTCATAAAATGGAGCGTTACAATCTTTAAAAGAATACATATAATGGAGCGTTACAATCTTTAAAAGAATACATATAATGGAGCGTTACAGTTTCAAGAAAAAGTGTTTGTCAATGTTATCACTCTTGCTTTAGCGTACTACACACCTACTGGTTCTTTCTTTCTTTTTTTGTTGAAGGAATACAATCAAGAAAATAGAAAACAAACAGACTACAAATGAAATTTTGAATTTCAAACTTCTGTTTGTGTCAGCTTAACATCTTGCATTAATTTCACAACATTGTTTCACGCTTGCAAAATTGTCATAGTTTGATTTTTCATTTGAACTTGAAACACTATTTTCAATATCTTCATCCAACTCAAAACTGCATAAACAGCCAAAATATTTCTGATATTATGTTCGTTTTCAAATTTACTGTCTCAGTTCTGAGGAATTCCAGAAACAAATCTCGTATGCAAGGAAAAATTACACTTTACAAAGAACATTTTCCGTCGTAATGCAAAATATTCCACTGTATCCGTACACTTCTATTTATATGCTAGATTTTGTAAGTAGATATCATTTGTAACTCAAAAACGCTGCATAATAGTACCATAGATGTTGAAGTCTTCAAAAATTTTGTATTGAAGGAGCTCTTGTTTGCAAACAATGTAGTTGGAATCTTTCTTACGAGTTGAACTCGTGCGTGCATACTATAGTTTGTAAAAATGCGAGCTTTTCTTTTCTTATGACAATCAGATTGTTAATTTGCTTCATGTTTTTTATGGCATCTACATCAGCTTTTTTATAAAATAATCTATGATCTGAATTAGAACTGTTTATGTGTTTATATTTCTCTTTCTAAGAATTTAAGAGAATTAAGGTTTATTTTTCATATTTTGTTACGAATAATATTGAAATAAAATGTATTTATATTTTGTTGTATTTTACAATATCCATAATTTTTGAATTGTAGTGATAGTTTTGACTATTAGTTTTTCGCAAATGGTAGATTTATTATCGTAATCATAATGTTATAAAATTACAGTGAAACTGTTTTGACAGTGTTTCTCAACCTTTCATTTTTCGCGGCCCAGTTTTCAATCATAATTTTGATTGCGCCCTCGCATACAAAAAAATGTATATAACAATAATATATTTTGATTTCTGGTTTTAAATTATTTTTAACTATCTGCCAAAATAAAAGTAAAATCTAGCCAACGTTGGTGAGAATCCAAATCTGGCATTTTAACAAGTGGTCGATGAACAGATGAAACGAATGGAAGCGGGGAAAATTTAAATATTGTATTTGAAATGAAATCCAAACTCAGAGATAATGTTAAAAGAATATGATAGTACAAAAATTCGTTAATGAAAGTAAACCTAGATGGGGTGAACTAACTTTAGAAACTGGGAATACTTTTTTTTTGGAATAATTAAAGAAATGAAACAGAAGCATAACTAAAGAAAGGAGAAAAAAATAAGTAATATGGTTCTTGGAAGCCGTCTCAAGCATGCGCAGAGCAAATGTGTTCTCATAGGAAGAAGGAAAATGTTCGATAAAGCAAAATTCATTTCTCATTCGATTCGATCGCCTTCGAATATATCGTATGTTATATATGTTTTTGTGTTAATTGCAATTCACCATATTAAATATTCAAAGCAGCAGATTTATGCAGGCTCATGGATAATTTTTTAAGCGTGCGTAAGTGAGAATTAGACGATCAAACATCAAAAAGTACACAGACGAGCGTGGTTCCGAAAATAAAATCAAGAAAATTTTCTCAAGCATACTTAAATTTGGGGTTTATCAGTACTGAAGTAAATGAAGAAGTAAAGCTCATGTGTATCATTTGCTCAAAAATGTTGGCCGCAGATAGAATGAAACCTAATTAGCTTAAAGGACATTTGGAAACACTTCATAGTGAGTACGTCAACAAACCCAGGGAATTTTTCGAATTAAAATTAAAATGGTATGAAAAGCAAAAATCATTTCTTAAAGAAACTTTGTATGTGAATAAAAATTCTTTATTTGCGTCCTACAAAGTTTCATATAAAATAGCCAGATGTAAAAATTCTCATACCGATAGTGAAGACTTTATTTTACTAGCAGGAATTGAGATTATAGGAACTATGTTTGGAGATAATTTTTCAAAACAATTGTAGTCCATACTTCTTTCAAATGATACTGTTGCTCGTTGAATTGGTGATATAGCTGAAGATGTACAGTGTCAGCCTTTCTCGAAATTGCGTGACAAATTGTTTCCAATACAGATTGTTAAAGCATCAGATAGTAATATAGAGGCTCATTTCACTGCCTATGTTCGATTTTGTGATAATATGTCAGTAGTAGAAGAACTACTTTTCTGCAAACCAATACAACTCAAAGCAAAATAGCTCGCATTATTCGCTATTTTAAATGATTTTTTGAACGATTTAAACATAGAATGGAAAAATTGAATCGGAATATGCACCGATGGTGCTCTTTCAATGTCCGGAAGATTCCAAAGTATACAAGCAATTGTAAAACAAAAATCGTCTCAGTGTGTCTGGACACATTGCATGATCCGCAGTGAAACTCTGATTTCAAAAGTAATGTGTCCTGGTTATAATCGTAGTAAATTATATCAAAATGAGTCCCCTGAAATCAAAAATATTTTCCGCACTTTGTAAAGACATGGGTCCAATACATTTAGAGTTACTATTTTATTGCGAAGCAAGATTGTTATCACGAGAGAAATTCTTGCAATATGTTTATGAACTAAGAGAAGAAATCGCCATTTTCCTAGATGAAGAAAACAGACCGGAAGCCGAGAATTTTCGCAATGGTTTATTTGTGAAGAAATTGAGCTACTTGGTCGATATATTCGAGAAATTAAATAACTTGAATCTTCAACTTCAAGGAGCAAATACATATATGTTGGATACGAGTGATAAATTTAGTACTTTGTGTAGAATACTGGAATTGTGGTGCAGAAATATATATATATAGCAAAAACCTAACAATGTTTTCCAATGTGAATGATTGTACTAAATCTTACAAAGAACATGTAAACGTTGCTTTTGTAACCATTGAAAATGCTGGCAAAGAATTTTAAAATGTATTTTCTTGCTGACGACAAACTGATGGCAAGTTACGAGTGGGTTACGGATCCATTTCATAAGACTCTCAATGAGGAAGAAAAATTCATAGAATTCAAGACAAGCGGTGAAACCAAAACACAATTTAGCAATAAATCACTATTTGAATTTTGGTGAGGAGTAGAGCATTATTTTTCTCCACTAAAAACAAGGGCATTTCGCATTCTATTACCATTTTCTACATCCCACTTATGTGAAACTGGATTTTCTGCTGTGGCTTCTTTGAAGACAAAATATAGAACTCGGTTAAATATAGAAATAGAACTGAGAGTGGCAATTTCTTATATTAAGCCTTCCTTCGAAAAACTTTGCTCTGCGAGACAGGCCCAAGTAAGTTACTAATAATTATTAAATTTGTTTTTAATTTGGTGTGTTTTTCTTAAATAAGTTTTGATTTAGAAGTTTTTTATTTTAATAAGTTAATTATTAAATATGTCGAGATGTATTTTGTTTTCTATGTGTATGTGTGTTTTTCTTCTACAAAGTTAATCAATTTTTCTTAATAATATTTTCTCTTGTATATTCTCGAGCCCCCCTAGGGGGCGTGCCCAACAGGTTGAGAATCACTGAGTTACGGAAATAACTATGTACTAAAAGAGTTCAAAATAAGGATTTTAATAATTATTCCATTGGAGCAATATTAAATTGTCAAGCATTTCTTATTTTAATTCGAAATATTTTTAATATTACCGAACACTATTCAGTTTACTTCAAGCCCGTCTGAAGTATTAGTATATAGCTTTGAGAGAGATAATAAATACAAAGAACAATGATAGGTTAATACTGCTACTAGGACGAAGAAGTAAGATATTTTAACACATGTAAAACAAAGTATACTTAGAAAACATAATTCAACATAAAGAAAAAAACAATTTACAACTTACACTGAAGTTAGAACCATTAATTTTACTTTGTTCTCTTTTTGTTATTTTAATTGTTTCTTATGTTACAGCGTATAATCAAAACTGCATCACAAAAATTAATCGATAGTATGTTTTACATGTAAAGGAATTTTATTAGAAACCATATGAAAAAGTTCTATTTTTTCAATCAACCAGTAAACATTTAGAATATAATTTTAAAATAATAGAATATAATGAATATAATGTTGTGATGGTGAATTAATAATTTTTTATAAGATTGATTTCATAATGGACAATACATTTTCTTAGAAATCTTTAGGTATGTTATATACAGAAATCTGGATATTTAACTTTTTAATATCCAGATTCTGTATATTATTTACAGAAATCTGGAACATCTAATTAACTACTTCATCAAAGACATTCTGATAAATCATTACATTTTTTATACAATTAAATTATATCAGATAGTAAATGAATCTTTGATCAAAATAAATTTCTGTAAGAGTTGAACACACAAGCATTTTGGCAAAAGAGAAATATAGAAAATTGAATTAAATAAATATTAAAAATGAAAATAAAAATGCCTGAAATAGTTTTAAATTATACTCTATTCTAAAAAAATAATAACATCCCTTCCATATTTGTGTTCTTAATGGAACAAAAACATTTTCTACATATCAAAGGTTTTTTCCCCGGACAATACCTTAAAGTAAATTCTTTTATTGACGAACGTTTAAAGAGCTTATAAATTTCTATTGTAACTCTATCTGTATTGTTTTAAAACTATAAGACCAAAACTAACAAATGGAGAAAATGTCCAATCCTGTATCATTATCATATTAAGTTTTCCAATTCTGTATCATATATTAAGTATTTGACTTAAGTCAGATTTAAAAAAATAAATTGTTTTATTTTAGAGAAAAATGCTTTCACGAAGGCTCTGTTATCGCAAGCCATCACTGCTGAGCATTTAAAACAACATAAAAGAATAACAAAAGGAATTCTGTCAATGCGTACCAGCTTATATTGTAATCATTTTATTTTTCATGTAGGTTTTGCTATTTAAAATAGCAAAGTAAATGTGTGGTGTTTTCTTTCCACTAGAATTGCAAAACGCAGTGTTTGTTTGAATTTATCATTCTTGGCTGTTACATTAGCATATAAATAGAAAGAGGGTAAGTTTTTTTTCGTGGTCGACAAAATATATTTGAAATTCTTTAGTAAATATAACTATGCACGACAGTAAATGTTTAACAAAACATTCTTAGGAAATTTTGAATCTAAAAAATAAGCATAGTATTTGACATGAAGAGTTAAATATTAAAAAAAAAAGGGTGGTACTTTCTAGATTTTCAAAAGTGATGTTTCTGCTATGTTGAAGCTGAAAATATTTGGATATTAAAGGATTTGTATTTATATTCTCCTAGATAAAATATTTCTCCCCGAAAGACAATTTTCTTTAAACTTGAAAAATAATCATTATTTCTTAAAAATTATTTTGAAGCACAATAGAACTTCATACATGTTTCTCAAAAGATTTAAGTCATAACTACAATGCATAACATAATGTTTACATTGTAAACGCAGGTAAAGTGTTATAGAAATTTTACAAGATATTATTAATAAATTTATTAACATTGCTATAATTAAAACTGCTCTGTGTATCAATAAGGATTTAAAGGAGATGGATTCTTATTTATTATATATATTTAGAATTTCGTTAACCTCTTTTATTTGAAAGACACAGATGATCGAGTTCAGTTAATATTAACTATACTTAGAGATTATGAAATTATTAAAAATTTTCGTATGATAAATTTCAATCTTTAATTAATATTGTTCTTAGAGAAAATAGTGTGAAATGTAACGTAACAATTTTAGCAGACTGGTGGAATTCCTTAAATTGCACCTATGAATAATAGCTTGGTGAAAATATATTTATATTATTATGAACACATAATAATAAGTACATTTATAAAGATGATATTATTAAATAAAATTTATTGATTATTTAAGATTTTTGAACTATATAATAAGCTTTCTGCACATATACCGAAATTATCCTTTCATTTTACATATATTAAATCCTATCCTAATAAATAATAGTAATCATGAAGCATATTACTTAGTCATTTAATTTAAATTAGATATAGAAAAAATATAGCTGATATTTATGAAAATTAAATTTCATATAAATCCACATGAATAAGTTGAAATGGTCAATTTTTGCAAAAAAGTCACATTTTCATTTTTTTTTTATTTTATAAATATATATAAAAAAAACATTTATTTATCTACAGAAAACTGTTTTATTTTGTCTTTAAGTCTCTTAAAAGCAAAGATATTAAACAATTAGAAAGACTTGGAGAACTACATTTGGACATTTAAATGACCCAAGTCATCATTTAAATGTCTTTTAATGTTATCAAATAGAATGGGAATATTATTTTTCTTTTTCAATAAAAGTTTAACAAACATTTGATTTAATATTTAAAATATTTATGCATTTCGCTAGTGTCTAACAACGTAGAATTAAATGAAATCTAGCAATATTTGTTTTATTCACATGCAGCTTAATTTAATGACAATAGTGTTTGCTTAAAAGCAAAACAGAAGTTATAACTTTTATATGGTACGATATTACTGAATTACAATATAGTGTTCGTATTTTCATAGCTATAGGGAAGAACAAAAATAAAAGTTTTCCCCGTAAACTTCAGTTCAAAGGAAATGGGTACTCTAATAAAGTTTCAGTTTCCGATAAGGATAACATTTGTACCGATTTAGATATTTCAACTGAGAGTAAAACAATGTTGATTAATTCTTGAAAACTTTCAGATATTCGAGAAAGTAATTAAAAAGTGTTATTTTTAAGTTAGAAATTCTGTGTAATATAATATCTTTATTATGTTACCCTACGTGTAATAAAAAAAAAGTTAATGTGGTGCAAAAGTCTGTGTTTGGACTAGCGATAAAAATGTCTTTAAAAATGTGAAAACTGTTTCTATTCTTTTCTTTTCGCTCCTCTGAAAAAGTAAACTACTTGCATAAAGTTAATATTACGTTTTTTCTTGGTATGAGACTAGAAACTGTTAATAGGTAAATAGTATGTAATGCAATGAATGAAGCTGCATTGTAAATTAGAAAAAATGGAAATGATATAGAATTATCTCAACGTGATGTGACGGTTGATGGAACTTCACAACGGAGAGGATATTCAAACTTGAATGGAAGTGTCTGTCTTATACTAATAGATACAGGGAAGGTATTAGACGTAAAATTTATGTCGAAAGTATGTAGACCTTGTGATTCAATGAACGAAGAATTAATCACCATTAATAACTCTGCAAAATATAGAGAGTCTTCTGGTGCATTGGAACCCGTCGGTGTGTATCAATTTTTTGAACAATTTATTGAAATGAGGTAATTGTAATATGTAAATATTTTTGATGACTGACATTTAAAAGGGTATGATACCGTAAAATAGATTTATTGTCGGTACGAGTACCAAAGTATCAAAGCACGAGTGTATTGGACTTATACAAAATCATGTTGGTTCAGAAATAAGGAAATTCAAATCAAAACTAAATTGCATTGGAAGAAACACAAATGCCTCCATCCATAAGTTACAAAATTTTTATGGCACTTCTATCCATAACAACGTGAATAATATAGAAGAAATACAATATGCAGTAATAACGGGATTTCTTTTTCACTGTTGTTCCAATGCATAACATACAATGTATTCAATGACCTGTTGAACGGAGAGTAGGTATATATATTAACGAACCATATCAAATGAAAAACAAATCTAGAAGCATAAGTGTAAACGACTTCCACAAAATTTTAATAACATTATCAAACCAATATGTATGAAATTATTCCATAAGATCTTATTAAAAAAAGCAGAACAGGAAAATTTGTAAACGCAAGCGAATGCCTCAATGGAATTTTGTGGAAATTCATTCCAAAAGACGTTTTTGTTGTATTGCCAACACTACGATTAGAAAAAAAAATAAAGGATTTAATAGATTGTTAGATATATTGAAACATTTCAGTGGGCTTATTGTTGAATTCATAATAAAAGGCCTAGTGAAACTCGATTAAATTCGAGTAACAGAGTCAAAATGACATTATTTGTCAACAGTAAAAATTTTCAGAAGAAAAATAGATTAGCATAAAAGAAGGAATAAATTCTTAAGAATGAGTAAACAGAAGGTGTAAGCTGTAACGCTAGTAAAATTTAAGTTGGTAATTGTGTATATATAGAAAATATAACATAAATTGTGCTAAAAATCCTTTTCATTAAAATCACTTATTTTCCATGATTTTCAAACTGATAACTCAGTATACTACCTTTAAAATTCTTTAAAACGTGATATTCAATTTCCTCATAATGTCTTCTAGATTCTAAACTAAAATAATATTCATATTAAAAATAGTTTTTTTTTTTTAAAAAAAATTAAGGTTTATTATTTGTATACCAATGTTGTAAAATATGGCAAAATTCTTATAATGGTTGTTTACTAGCTCTGAATTTTTTTGCAGGTATAAAAAATATTTTAGTTCATGCTATAGATACATGTATAAGGATTATTTTGGTCCTTAATTTTCATAAATTAAGTCAATAGATTTTCATGTAGCAGTTTTGAAGTTTTTCTAAAATTTCTTCAAAATTTTATGTAAATTTATTAATTTTCAGAAACGAGTATTTTATTAAAATATAAGACTAACAATGCTTATTTAAATAGAAACTGATGTTCAAAAGGGTCTAAATTTTCCTCTAAGTGATGTTATTTTAAGAAAAAGTACTCTGAAAGTATCCGTGTAACTTAAAAAAGCTTATATCTGGTGAAGCATATTTCATAAATCAGTTTTTAGTAATATTATTTTTAATAACGTTATTAGAATAATAATTAAGTACTAATATTTGGTATTTGTTAATGCCTTTTAAAAATAAGTAAGATAAATAAAAAGTTATATAAAGTGTGTGTGTGCTTATATTTTCTGTTATATATAAACTGTTTGTTATTGCTTAGATTATTCAAACTTTTTTTTAAAGTTAGTGTTCGTCTATAATATTATTTATTTCTCAATTTTGGTAATGTAAACATTTATTATTTTTTACAACGTTTTTCTGAATTTCACTTGGTGTGTGT
>BMAW01069952.1:0-11186 GCA_019974015.1 Nephila pilipes
GTTCAATTTTAATTCATTTGCTTTTTATCATCACCCCCTCCCTCCTTTCCGTTTTACCTTTTTTCATTCAATTTTCAAAATTGTAGATTTTAAGTTGTTGCTTTCCATTCCATTCGCTTCAAACCTTGATTCGCAAGATATTCATCAAAATGGGAAGCATTATCATCCACAAGGATTCATTCATCGCGGATTGCTCCAGCAAATGGTACGATATATGGAGCAAGGATCTCATTTTGATATTTCTCGGCATTCAGAGCTCCTCCACAGAGCATATTCAGATTAGTGTAAACAATTCGAGAGATTACAGGAAAAACGCTGATTACCAATATAACACATATACAACTGTGTTTTCTAACAGTGTTAATTTAGTAATATATGGTGATTTGTTCTCCCTATGTTTTTTTTTAAGCAAATAACACGAATCTCTCTCCAAAGTAAACCAGGAATAACAAATAAAAAATAAAGAAACTTTCCGCTTCCAAAATTTGATTCCTTTCATACATACGAATTTGGAGTAATTGATATTGATCAAAAATCAGAATGAGAACATGAATCAAGTGTGTATACAATTATTTTCTTAAATCCAAAGCAGCTCTTGGGGAGAGGGTGTAACTTTTTTATAGAATTTCTTTTATCTCCACACAAAAAATAGTTGTATTCAATTTTCATTGTGAATTAGATTTTTTTTTTGCTTTCACAAATGTCTTTTTTTATTTAATTTTTTCTCATAAAGATGTACGAAGACTAATTATATTTCTCCTTAAGGGAGGGTGAGGAGGGAAAAACAGAAATTTATATATATCCTGCAAGGCGTCCGTTTAATAAATAGAATTCTCTTCTACCGTTTTACCCGTCGCCATCACCGTAAAAATATAGTTGCTCTAACACTCCAGCAGGCCGAATAGGAATTCCAATAAAGGCTTCGAAATTTATTTTTCTGTGTACATCAATTATTTGATTTTCAATACGATTTAAAAAGTTACCAATTCCAAGTCACACTGCTCAGTATCGGTCCATCATTTTGCGGAATTATACGTTACTGTGTAATAAATAGTTGAGATGTGTTCGTGAATACAAGCGTCATGGGTCTAAAAGCACATATCGGTTTTATTACCATTGCTCCTGTTACGCATTTTGCAATCTCTGACTTTACAGTGTGAAGCCTTTGTGGTGATATTTAATCGCTTGAACAGAGCAAGGACAGATACAACTCAACTTGTGTTTTGTGTTATGTTTACTACAAAAATAATTATTCTGTATTCTTTTTCTGTCCGCCATTAGTGCTAGTAATACAATTGCACTTGTAAATATAATATCTTGTAAATAAATCAATATAGTTCTAAATCGTCTGATAATATTTAAAGCAACACATATTTATATAGCAGTCACCTATATTTAGTGACCCGGACGTGATTTTGAAGCATTCTGTTCGAATCAGCGGATATTAAGGTATGTTTATGCATTAAAATTTTGCTATTGTTATTCTTCATTTAAGATGGATGAAAACAAAAGTGATCCTACTGCATTAAATTTCGATAATCCAAACACGGAAATCAATCGAGTAGCGGTTAAACCGCCAATTTTTTGGAGAAATAAGCCAAAATTATGGTTCTTGCAGCTTGAAGCGCAATTCGCCAATAGCGGTATTTCGCAAGATGCAACAAAATACAATATCGTCGTTGCTGCATTAGACGAAAATGTTTTAGATTTTGTTGTAGATATTTTGTCAAATCCTCCTGAAAATGAAAAATATGATACCTTGAAAAAAGCATTATTAAACAGATTAACTGATACCGAAGAGTCGAGATTAAAAAAGCTGTTGACTGATCTCGAACTTGGCGACAAACGCCCTTCCGATCTTTTACGCCAAATGAAAAGCTTGGCAGGAAATTCCATTTCTGATGAAATTATCAAATCTTTGTGGCTACAAAGGCTTCCACAACAAACACAAGCCATTTTAACTACAAGTAACGATACTTTAGATAAAATTGCCGAGATGGCCGATAAAATTATTGCTGTTTACAGTTCGTCAGAAATATGCCAAGTAACGAAAGTTGGCTCGTTGCCAAATTCGGCGTCATCTTTCGATCGCAATAAATTAGATGTATTGCAAGCCGACATTGCTGCATTAACAAAAAAATTTGATGAATTTTCTCGAAATACTAGGTCACGCAGCAAATCGAGAGGAAATGACAGACGAAGATCCAGATCTAATTCGGCTCGATACGAATTTTGCTGGTACCATTTTAAATTTGGAAAAAATGCAAAAAAATGTGTACAGCCATGCCAGTTTAAAAAAGAAAATTCGGAAAACCAGTAAGCCAATCGCTTGATGCGGCTGGCGATATTGGCGAGAAAAGTTGCCGCTTATATTTACATGATAAATCAACTGGTAAGCAGTTTTTAATCGACACGGGAGCCGATATATCTGTAATTCCTGTATACAAACAAAGGAATAATAAAATATCAGATTTTATTTTATTTGCCGCTAATGGTTCAAAAATTCAAACTTTTGGTACCAAAACTCTAAAATTAGATCTTGGACTTCGCCGCCAATTTACTTGGTCTTTTACAATAGCACATGTTTCAAGAGCTATTATAGGAGCAGATTTTCTCAAAAAATTCGGACTATTAGTTGATTTAAAAAGAAAATGTCTTATCGATCCTTTAACATCTTTGTCATCATTTGGTAAAATAGCAACTTTTCCAAATTTTTCTCTCACTACAATAGCTTCTTCATCATTTACTTCTTCAGTGGCTAGTCTTCTTAATGAATTCAAGGAAATAACACTTCAAAGCTCACTGATTAGAGAACCAAAGCATTTAGTTACGCTTCATATAATAACAAATGGTCCGCCCGTCACAGCAAAAGTTCATCGCCTAGCTTCAGACAAACTCAAAATCGCAAGAGAGGAATTCGAATATATGCTAGAACAAGGAATTTGCAGACCCTCTAGTAGTCCTTGGGCAAATCCATTACATCTAGTGCCAAAAAAAACCGGTGGTTGGAGACCTTGTGGGGATTATAGAGCTTTGAATGCTGTCACCCAACCAGACAGGTACCCTATTCCACACTTGCATGATTTCTCTCATAATTTGTATGGATGCACTGTATTTTCAACACTTGATTTAGAACGAGCCTACCATCAGATTCCAGTAGAACCATCTGACATAGAAAAAACAGCCATCAGCACACCTTTTGGTCTATACGAATTCACCAGAATGACATTTGGATTGCGAAATGCTGCCCAGCCCTTTCAACGATTTCTTCATTCTGTACTTCGGGGCTTAGATTTTTGTTTCAGCTACCTTGATGATATTCTCATTGCATCTAAGGATGATGCACAGCACATTAGTCATCTTAGACAAGTTTTCCAACGTCTTCAAGATGCCGGCTTGGTAATCAAGGTTGCAAAATGCAAATTCTCTCAAAGTGAAGTAAATTTCTTAGGTCATCGTATTTCTTTCAATGGGATTGAGCCAACAAAAGAAAGAATAAAAGTAATCGAAGATTTCAAGCTTCCTGAAACTATAAAGGAATTGCGAAGATTCTTAGGAATTATCAATTTTTACCATCGATTTATTCCTAATGCTGCAGAAAATCAAGCCATTCTGAATGAATACCTAAGAGGAAAGAAAAAGAATGACAACAACAAAATTCCATGGACGGAAGGAGCAATTCAAGCTTTTCAAAATTGTAAGCAACAGCTATGTCATGCGACTGTACTAGTTCATCCTTCTGAAGATGCTCACATTTCCTTAATGGTTGATGCATCTGATAATGGTATAGGAGCTGTACTACAACAGCTAGAAGATGGCATCTGGAAACCCCTTAGTTTCTTTTCAAGAAAACTAACTGACACCCAGAAACGCTACAGCACATACGACCGTGAGCTGTTGGCTGCATATTCTTCTGTAAAATATTTTAAACATTTTTTGGAAGGTAGAAACTTCACAATTTTTACTGACCATAAATCACTAACTTATGCATTCCAGCAGAAATTAGAAAAAGCAACTCCTCGACAGCAAAGGCATCTGGAGTATGTTGGGCAATTCACTGTTGACATTCAGCACATATCTGGAAAAAACAACATCATTGCCGATACTCTGTCTAGAATAGACGAACTTCATATTCAGTCGGAACTTGATTATGAAGCTATAGCTAAAGCGCAGGAAACTGACAAGGAGTTAAAAAAAATTCTTTCTACTCAGAATTCTTCGCTAAAATTAGAAAAAGTTCCTGTCTTTGGTTCCAGCTGTGATATATTTTATGACAGTTCTACAAAGAAAAAGAGGCCTTATATACCAGAATCATTCAGGAAAATTGTTTTCAACAGTGTTCATAACCTCGCCCATCCTGGAATCAAGGCTACAACCAAATTACTAAAATCGAAGTTTGTATGGCCGTCAATAAATAAGGATGCAAGAACTTGGACTAGGAGCTGTCTAAAATGCCAAAAGTCCGAAGTTACACGACATGTGCAGAGTCCTTTTCAACAATATCACAACGTCAGCAAACGCTTCACAGAAATCAATTTAGATATTATTGGTCCCTTACCATCATCTGAAGGATTTCTTTATTGCTTGACTATCATAGATCGATACAGTCGATGGCCTGAAGCAATTCCATTACCTGATATTCGAGCAGAAACAGTAGCAGCCAACTTGCTTAAAGGTTGGATCGCACGTTTTGGAACACCTTTAGTCATTACCACTGATCAAGGTACCCAATTCGAAGCACAACTCTTTCAAGAACTTTCAAAATTAATAGGATTTAAACGAAATAGAACTACATCATACCATCCACAGGCAAATGGATGCATAGAACGATGGCATCGGACTCTAAAAGCGAGTATAATGTGTCATGAAAATGAAAGTTGGACAAGATCTCTTCCAATCATATTGCTCGGATTGAGAACAACTTGGCGTGCTGATTTTCAATCTACTCCAGCGGAACTTCTATATGGTGAAAACATTCGTTTACCATGCGATTTCTTTGAAGATACTAAATTCCAACCACAATCAGAGTTTGTCCAAAAACTTAAAGCAACTATGAAACAAGTGAAACCTATTCCATTTTCATATAACTGCAAGCAGAAACCCTTCGTTTTCAAAGACCTTCAAAATTGTTCACATGTTTTCGTGCGCACTGACATTATTCGTCAGAGTCTGCAACCGCCATATCATGGACCATATCAAGTTATTAAACGATCTGATAAAATTTTCACACTTCTCATAAAAAATAAAAATGTTAACATTTCTATAGACAGACTCAAACCATGTTTTTCTGACAACTCTCCTGAAACTGATTGTGCAATAAATCATAAGAACAATCCAGTTGACAAGCCTACATCACCAGTTAAAAAAAAGATCAGGTTTGCACCGTTGCCCATTGCTCCCTCAACCAGATTCACAAGAAGGGGACGTGAAGTTAAATTGCCATTTCGTTATCAGTGAGATACATCTTGGCAGAGTATCTCACTTAGAGGGGGAGTAGTTGTGGTGATATTTAATCGCTTGAACAGAGCAAGGACAGATACAACTCAACTTGTGTTATGTTTACTACAAAAATAATTATTCTGTATTCTTTTTCTGTCCGCCATTAGTGCTAGTAATACAATTGCACTTGTAAATATAATATCTTGTAAATAAATCAATATAGTTCTAAATCGTCTGATAATATTTAAAGCAACACATATTTATATAGCAGTCACCTATAGCCTTCAATCTACCGATAAAAATTATTTAAATTTGCTTTCCTTTGGTAAAAACAAGTGGTGACAAATTTAATATGATATTTGGTTTTAAATTAGTTATAAACGCAAAATTAATAATTTCATATAAGGCTCCTCCAAATGTTGTTCAAATGAGTAGTTTCGAATTTGGTTTATATGGTAATGGTGGCTCGCGAACCGCATGGGTCTCTTCAAAAAGTTTATTGCGGCTCAACTAATAAACGAAAAGAAAAATTTTTTGAAGCATATAAATAATGCTGCTATAGAAATTGATTCATGAAGTTATTCGGTAT
Organism: Nephila pilipes; assembly: GCA_019974015.1. Taxonomy (NCBI): domain Eukaryota; kingdom Metazoa; phylum Arthropoda; class Arachnida; order Araneae; family Nephilidae; genus Nephila; species Nephila pilipes. The sequence continues at coordinate 6,029 of BMAW01069952.1, forward strand.
TCTCCTGTTTGATCGGCTCAAACTTCGTAAAAGTGTAGTTGTTTCAATGCTCGTGCAATTCAAATACGGATCCCAGTCATTAGTGTATTTAAATCAGGGCTTCGACCAGGAAGTGAAACGAAAACGAAAGAAAAACGGAGCGGAATCGGAAGAAAAAAAATATCGATTTACTTCTTTCGATACATAGTTTGTCATTTTCTCTTGTAACGTATGTGCGAAATTGAAGTCTAAAGTCCAAATTTTTTGGAACCTTATATGCAATTCTTGAATGAGATGTAGTTTTCAATTTTGTTTTCTTTGCACAGGAAATACAAACTTTTATTTTCTAATATAAGGTGACCAGATGCCTGCTATTAGCGGGACAGTCCCGATTTTTAACAATTTATTCCGTGTCCCGCGGAGTTTTAAGGAAGTCCCGATATTTAAAAAGAATGCATGACAAGCTAGGGAAGGGAATATATGGTTTTTGGCTTCCATATAGCTATTTCATCAGGATATGAGCTTTATATTATTTTTGCAAATTTCATAATGTTAAAATTTAGTAATAAAAAAATTGTCGAGAACTGATTATCAGAAACTGTTTATCGAAGTTCGCCTTGATCAGTTGCTAGAATACGACCATCATTGTTTGGACTTAATGAGCAGTGGCATTTTTCGACATTGGCAGCGACGAAAACATTTTGTAGCTGTAAAAGGAAGAGAGAACATTTTGTACACTTTTATTCTTATGTCAACATGTTCCGCTAGTGATCTAGCATCATTTGGGACACTGTTGCAAAGGAATTACATCTTATACAAAAATTGGAAACGGAAGGGAATTTTTGAGAGGAGAAGGGTCAGGGTGTAAGTAGTTTGTTGGTCGTTCCACGAAGTAACGTCTTCGCATATTGAGTTCTGTAACATACGATACACATCGCACTGCGTGCTAGAGCTAGTTAAGCAAGTGATATAAAAAATAAGCTAATCAGATGGTTTAGGTAACCAACTCATTTATTTAGGTACCAAAGGTAGGTATTTTTTAGGTACCAAATTTTTAATGAAGAACTCCCCCCCCCCTCAAAGGTGTCCCGCTTTTCGAATGTTAAAATCTGGTCATCTAATTCTAATAGGACTTTTATAATAGCAGTGTATTTTCATGCCATATTACAAATTTGTAGCGCATTCTACGCAGCTTCTGCAGGCGGAACAAGCAGTTCCAGTTCTGTACTTTTTCTGGATACTCATTTCAAGATGAAGAAAATATTATTTTAATCAACAATTATGGAAATTTTAACAGCTTCCCATACAGAACGTGTACAAATCTGTAGAGATTGCTCTGAAACCGGAAAAAGTGGTACAAAACTACTACAGCGCCATCTAAGTAAAAGTTTGAACTCGTCCAAAGTTTTTCAGTGAATATAAATTTCTTCAGGTTGTTTTATTAGTTAATGTGTCTGATAGGTCCTTTTTTCAGCTATTCACTTTAACGTAAACCTGGTATAAGTTTGATGGATTACATGAATATCATTAAGAAACAAATATTGTGTTTAAAATTTCCAAATATTGATTTCTTAAAGGTCCATTTTATTAATGTTTGTAATTGTTCAAAATTTTGCCTTAGACGCTTCTTTCGGAGCAAAATTTCTTCTAAGAATGCATCGTGAAAATTGATGCTCAACCTATCAGTGCTTCAAATTCTCGCATGGAATTCAAATGCGATGATGAGTAATTCGCCATGGATAAAAGATTTTAACTGCATTTTGGAAATAATACTTAATCTTATTTACTATATCTTTTGGAATCATGAATTAATGCTGTGCTTTATAAACATATAGTTTTTCTATAGTCGTTCATGAAAGCGACAGTAAAGAGAAATTTTAAGAACTTCCTCAATGAAATGAAATGGAGCTTTTAGGAAGGGGAAGAAAAGAGGGGGGAAGAGCACCTGATGCCTCAAAGACGTAAATATCTGGCTGAAGTAATAAAGCAAAATAATTTTTCAAGAGCACATTTATTTGACACCATTATTTAAAAGTTAAACAAGGAATAGAAAGGCATAAATAACTTGCGCACTGAAACGATTTTTACACTAAACAGCATATGTATCGAGAAGCAACCCTCAAAGGCCGTAGGTTTAATCAAAAGTTAGTGTAGGTATTTTTATCAGCAACTATTGTAAGTGTTAATTCAAAAATTTACTCCATTGCGTGGCTGTTTTTGATTAGAGAAAAAAAAAAGAGGTTATTTTAAGGAGGGTTTTTTTTATTAATATCAACTTGATTCTATTGATGAGTGCTTGTTTTTTCGATGCAATGCATAAGTTTCACACCATTTTTTTCTCTCTTATTGATTGGACTGCATATAAAATTTTATGTTTAATAAAATCCCTGAGAATTGCTCGACTTTTTTTTTATATAAATTTATGTTCGGTTTTCAATCACTCATAAAATTTCAAAAACAGTGGTCAAAATTTATTAATAACATTTGTTTTTCACCTCTTCAAATAGTTTTAATTAGCCATTATGGAGTACTAAATATTATTTGCAGAAAGTTCTCTTTAACATGTGTGTTGACAACTGCATGTGCGATCATTGCGCCATTTATATTGAACAATTTTTTCCAGTGTTACAATTGGGTAGAGCGGTTTACAACAGCGAAAAATTGCAAGATTAAGTTTCAAATTTAAACCAATAATCACAATTAGTATAATAAGAAATGGTAAATTAATTTAAAATAAGAACTTCGTTTATGTAAATAGTAGAACGTAATTTACTATTGATTAAAAAAAGACATTTTAATATTTTAAGACAGCTACCGCAAGCTATTGCGAAGTGCTACAAATCATTGGTTTAGGAATTTTACCAATTTTTAAGAATATAAAATGCGTAAGATACAAAATCTGATTTTCGTTCATTTACTGCGTTTGCACTCTGTTGAGGTCTGGAAAATGTTGGTAACTAACTCAGAGCAACTCAGTGTCTTTTTGCAAATTGAGGATTTCCCGGCGGAGTTGGCCGGAATGTTTTGGAGTATTTCGATGGGAATTTGTGGAATATTATTTAAAAGAAATTAAAGATTGTTTTTTTGAACAATTCCAATATTAATTCGATTTTTAGACTTTTGTGTAGAACTTCGTTTTGGACAAAACCAAGGAACATTTGGGACTTTCTCATCATAGAGATTTTACTTATTACGAAAATGTGGTTTTGTAGGCCGAAATTAATTCCACAACCATCTTGCAGAATTTGTGGCGACGCCGTTGAAACATTCTATCAATGAAGAAACGTTTCGATTTCATTCACGCGATCGATCGTCACTATTTGCTTTTTTTTTATCCGTAATTCGAGTGCTATTTTATCTTATTTTGATTGTTTTAGGTGTTATTTCCTGTTTTACGCAAAACGACACTTTTCAACGCTTTTTGTCTTTTAAATAAAACGCCATCTCGTTTCTTGTCTCAATGTTTCCCCCCTTTTTTATGTTGTTTATTAACTATTTCTTCTTTTTTTTTTCATGTTTCTTATGCTATTTACATGTTTTGAAAAAAAAAATACTCCTACGTTTTTTGCCTTTCGAATAAAACGTCATTTTGTTTCCTGCTGCAGCGGTTTCGAATTTGAAAATGATGTGAATGGCAAAATTTGGGATGGCGCCATTTTGAAAAAACCGTGCTAAACCTAAAATATACCTTTATTTGAGATCCAGCACCGAAAAAAATAGAAGCTTGAAGGACTTCGCATTTCAATACAAACTGAAAACTTTCATTCAAGAAAGAAACATTTTTCAAAACGAATGCTGCGAACCTGGCGACTAAATCTTTCTTTAGCAAGTTTAATATTTTTATTTCTTTTTTAATAAAGCGTTTTTGTATTTGGCATTTCCCGAAAAAAACAGCTATCTTACACTCCTTTAATTAGATAACCTCTGTTTTTGAAGTATCAGTATAGTTCATAATAATATTTTTAATCAATTGGGAACCAATTTCCTATGAATAAGCTGGTGTTACTAGTTGAATTTGAAAATATATGAGTCAATGACCTTTACTATAGAGATTAAATTGTATACAATCAAAAGAGCGTATAATCGATTTTAAATAATATAACTAAATTTAATACAATTTTCAATCGATTTATTGGTGTTATGACAGTTGAAAATTCAAGCTTACTTTTTAAAAATATGCTTATTTACTTATACATTTCTTCACCACTACTTGTAATATTTTTAAATATTTATATGTACACTAATTATTGTTCCTTTAACTTTATAGATTCGTATGATCTTGTATAAATGTAACCACATATATCTGAATTACAGAAAATGTGGATTTATGATTTGTCAATAGCTTACTTTCTCGTATCCAGTAGCTAGCGCCTGTTCACAGCCCTTCAACCCAATGGGAGACCGAAAACTGGGCGAGTCTATTTAAATCATTGGGATTAGAGGAATTTAAATTAGGCGTTCGACGGTTTCCCGGGATCGGGGATTTTTCCTTGCAGGAACTTTCAATTGTACTGGTAAAGTAAAAACAAAACGTCACAATAAATCAGAGCTGGCGATTATTCATTCATCATTTTTTGCCCCATTAAATGAACAGGAACTGCATCTTCCTTGGGCAAAAAAAAAATTGTGTGAATTTTAATATCTCTGCAAATCTTGTGAAGATTCTTTTTCGTTGCAAGTCCTAAACGTTCGGTCACTCAAAATTGTGTTTGTGTGTCTTCTGAAGTTTTTGATGGAAGAACACCAATATCCAAAAGAGATGCTAATTTAATAGTTTGCAATTTGTATATCATATTCAATATGCTTTCTATGCTATTCAACTGTTAGTTCAATGGCTTCTTCGTGTTATTCTCTGACTATTTTGATGAAAGCCGAACATGTTATCCCATATTAACAGGCACTCCTGATGCAATATGTTGATTCCTTTCTGGTTTTAAATTTTCTGTGCTACTCCTATGCAAATATAATTCTCACAAAAGATGTTGTCATGGCACCTGCTACCTATCAGAGTAAGAGAAATATATTTCAAACTTTAAATTTATATCTTCATGAGATTGTTTGAACAAGTCTCTCATAAGACGAAATTTTATACCGCTCGTGTTTGAATACACACTACATCAACAACATAATCCGCATAATATGATGGATGAAATTTCTTTAAGTGGACATTAATGCTCCC
>BMAW01069953.1:0-12882 GCA_019974015.1 Nephila pilipes
ACATTTCATGATTATTGTAGCTATATCTATGCATTCTATTAATCTTGCTTACTCTCTACATCCCATACATTTTAAAAATTCGAGTTGGAATTTTGCTATTTTGGCACTGTTTAAAGCAATTTTTTTTTATCGGAAATAATATTGTATTATTTGAATACTGCTTTAGATATTTCTATGGGTTTATGGTTATTGTAGCTATATTTAAGCATTCTATTAATCATGTTTACTTTCTACTTCCAATACTTCTTAATAATTTTATACAAAATGATGGAATTATAGTTACACAATAACAGTTTTCGCTCCCAAGTTTTACTATTTTTGCAGTCTCGGCATTACAACTGTGTAAAGCAATATTAAAGTACTTTTAACTGAAATACTGTTTTGAGCAACTTTAATGACATTTTTTTAAACCCCTTCTGGTAAAATGACTAGCTACACTTGTCATGCAACTAAATTTACTATTGAATATGATAATTAATTTAGTTTAAAATTTCTATTTACTGAATTTGGCAACACTTTTGTTACTTGTGGAAATATCTCAGATCACTTACACATATTGTTTATCGTTAGAATTCCTTTTTACAAGTTGCAGCCAAATTGTTGTTAGTCTATAAGATTTCATTTTTGTAAACATTTAGTGGGCACATCGGTCAATATATAAATTTTTGCTAAAGGAAAAGTGTGTTGTGTAATAAATACCATAATTGATAAAGTAGTGCAGGCTATAAAGGTCAAGGTGGTCGGAGCATAATAGAAAACCTTTTAAGAGGTGCTGTGTGTGTTACAAGAATAAAATTAGAACTGAGACTGAATCAGTGTAAACAATGCAGGATTCCTTTGCACTTTCCAGAGTGTTTTGAAACATGCTTGAGGAATATTAACTAAATACCTTATGAAGGTTTTGCTTTGATTTTTTTTTAACTTTACCATTTTTGATATTTTTTAATAATACGTAAAAATGGATATTAATTAAGAATATATAAGAACTATAAAATGAAATAAGTTTTTTTAAAGAAAAAAATAAATGGTTACTTGTTCAGCTTTTCTTTATTAAATCATACTAATTTTATGATTCTCATAATGCTGATTATTGTAAACATCCTTTACATTTTAAAGTTTTTGTTTAAAATGTCATAATTAAAGTTACCTTATTTACATGTAGTATCAATAAAAGTTGCCAATTTTCAATAAACATACAATTAACCCTTGCTATGAATGAGTTTTTAGCCCATGCCCTCATTTCTGTGAATAATTCTCTGTACATGTGTAAATTCCTGTCAAACATTCTTGCCATTTGATTGGTGTAATGTTTTCGCTGGAATTGGCTAACTTTAATGGGTAACGGCATTTCACATTTGTACTTAATTTTCTTGTCAATGTCTTTATGGTGACATTTTCCCCATATTAAACTTTTTCATATATTGTTTAAAATGTCTGTTAATCATTTTCAAAAATTAGTAGATAAATTATGTATTGACTATTGTGTATACATATTTTTGCTCAAATGCAACATTCATAATATGAATATTTTAAACCGACCTTGAAAATTCATAAGTCATCGGTGTGTGATGTAGTTACAATTAAGATCGAGAAACTTATCATATTAATGTACAATAATAATGCATAGGTGTTAAAAGTTGGTAAAGAAAAAATTTTGCAATTTAATACAGAAGTGGATAAAAAAATTTGTGCCTATACTGAAAGTATAAAATCTTAACTGAAAGATCAAGCAAGTTTCTTATTTACTCAACAATAGCATTTATGCAACAGATAAATGAAGTTTTTAATATTGAGCATTGATATTTGTCTTTATACATAATGTCTCTTTTAGATATTTGTTTAGGATTAATTTGAAAATTGTGTTTTTTTAGGCTTTTTTTTACGTATTGTCTTTAAAATTCTGCTTTATTCTTATGTAGGTACAATGCCAAGCGTCGTCACTGGAGAAGGACGAAGCTGAAGTTGTAAATGAAGATTTGTGAATATTTCATGGAGGTTTTCGTTTGATAAAGTGTACTCCCACGTGTCTTGACAGCGTTTTATTTAACAAGCCTACACATACTAATATTTCTCATTTAGTCATTTCTTCTCATCTGGTGTTATCTTATTGGTCAAATTCCAGTTATATTTGATGTTATTAAACATTGAACATTTATTTTAGTTACAATCCAAAGTCTGGAAAGGTTTTATTTATCTTTATTTTAAATTACTGTAATGTAATACTGCATTCTGAAGCTGTCAAAAATATTCCTCCTTATGAACCAAAATATTATTGATAAGTACAATTCAAGATTTTGTTAAATAACAAATATATATATTCAAAGCCAACTGCATGATTTAGTGGGAAATTAGAACTTATATAGTGATTTCTAAAATACATTTTTAAAAAACAGTGCAGAGCGAATTACCATTTTCAAACTATAATAAAATAAAATGTTTCAATTCTTTTTGTTGAAATTTTTTGTCCCAATTGTAGAAATAACTTGAAAAAAAATTTACTTTAAAATTAAATTATAGAAAATTTAAATAAACTTGGTTGCTTATTACAGTAATAATTGGAGTAATTCCCTCCCCCCTTTTTTAGTGAAGACGCTGAAATGATCGGTTTTATTATTTTATGTTGATTACCCATGTTTTAACTGGGAGTTTAAAAATAAATCCATCACACAAATGCCATTACCCAGAAAAGACGATGCTACTAAAGATTCACTGTGTTGTGGCTAATGCACATTAAATCTATCCATGCCCAAAGTCCTATTGGCATGGGGTGGAAGTTAAGGGTGGGTAACTTCGTCACTCGACTGAGGTTCAAAAGCACTAGGTCTGTCACCAATAGTTTGTTGCTTCCGGTGTGATGTTAATTAAAACAACCTTGAAAAATCCCTTTTTTTAAAATATTTCTGTGTATTTGGAACTGAAGCATCTTTTTGGGCTAACTGCATAAATGATTTAGAATTGATAAATCCTATTTCAATTTCTAAATTAGTTTTTTTATGTAATTTATATTTACAAATAAAATAATACTTGTTGCACTCTTGGTATTTGAAGTGAAAGATCAGAACTATTGTAAAGGTATTAGTTTCACTCTAAAATTATTTAATATTTTTGTTGTGTTCATAAACACTTGTGAATTTTTTTGACAACCTTTCTTGGGAAAATTTTATGTATGGAGGGAGTTTGATTCTATTGAGAGAAGCTATTTTCTTACTTCAGGAGTTTTAAATATAAGAAAATGTGCAACGTGTATTTAAAGAAGAAGCAAAAAGTTAAGAAGTTTACTTGAAGATATCTGATTGGGGGGGGGGGGTATAATTTGCTTTTTAGTGATACTTTATTACAGGTATTTTTGTGGTCTGTTTATACACGATTTATTCTTGAAGAATCGAATCTGTGCGATTATTTCGAATATCTTTTCTCCACATCATGTTATTTAACTTGTACCGAGTAAGAGAAAGAACCCCAGATTTCTGAAGACTCGACTCATACACATTGCCAAGTTTGTACTTTGTTACACTTTTAAAACAATTTTTTGAAATCGGTAATGAGATTGTGGAGACTCGTCGCAGCCTGTAAGTTGAACGTCTTGTCTAAGCATCTACATTTACTTATGATTATCTTGAAGCTAGAAAACTTTGCTCCGAAATACAAAGAACATTTTCCCTTTTTTTTTTTATGTATGGAAATTTTTCCGCAGACGAAAATTTAAAGGTCAATTAATGTCGCAGCATTAAACATTTCCCTGTGTGATCTGGCCGTGGTAGCCTAGTGGTCATGATTTCGGATTCGTGGCCGGCTGTATTTGTTCAGTCGCGAGTCTGATTCGTTGAGTCTCTGCCTCGCTCGAGGCAAACGGAGATTTCTCCCAGTCAAGAAAGTAGAAACACTCGAAATCTGAGTAGCTGCTCCCTGATTTGGACAAGTGCCTTCACCGTGTTCTCTCACACCCCTCCAAGTCATGGCTCGTTCACAACACTTTCTACTCTATTAATTCTCACGATTCACTTTTTAAATAATTTTGAATTCAACTGCTTCTTATTAAATGATTTTTTCTTAATTTCTAATGTAACTTTTTTACTTTAAACTTAATTATTTTGTGCAAACATCCATTCGAAACGGGCAATAGGAAATGTTTAACCAGGTTCAATTCAGATGGGAGATTAAGGCCCATATAGGGCTAGGTGCTCTAAAACAACCTTCACTACGAACTAGGAACCCCACTCGTGCCCTTGAGGTTGAGACATTCGTTCAAGAGGGGGAGGGTAAGATTTTCTTTCAAGTGTAAGTGTCTGTCGGTCAGCTTGGTTTGACATTTTATTGGGTTTGAAAGAAATCTATTCTTTGATCTATCTTTCGCAATAAAACCCTTTTATTTGAACCAATCGAAAAACGAATCAGGTCCGTTACAAAATTAACTAGATTTTATTCACATTTTTTAATTAATATTCATTTGAAGCTTTAACAAATTTAGGTGGAGAGGGGAACCTACTGTTTTATCAAGTTGGACAAATTTACTTTTTCTGTTTTCTTTGCTTGCTAAAAACACATTTTTTTTTACCTCACATTAAAATTATCAAATAGTTAAGTTTTTATATTATATCTATTAATCTCTAAAAACATCGCTAAATATATATCTATAAAATATCTGTTTAAATTCAAAGAATGTATGAAAACAATATATTTCATTTGTGTTACTTTAATCACTACTTTCAGTTTTTAAAATAATAATTATTTTATAATAAAGTGTCAAAAAGTTTTAAAAAAAAACATGAACGAGTCAAAATCAGAAATGCTCTAAGCTTTTCAATTAATACAAATGAATAGTTTTTAAGGTCCTGTATTTCATTACTTTTAAAAATTTCTTATGCATTAATAAAAATAGTACCATAAAAACCAAACTTTTTTTTTAAATCTGTTAATTTTTTTTCCCTCCCACAATTTCAAAGCCAGGTATTCAGGACAGCTTACACATGATCCCGTTTTGTAATGTTAAGTTCCGAAATACATCCGAATTTTAAATAACTGAGCTACAGCTTCCTTCAAAGAGAAGATGATTGAGGTTTTCCACTTAAATTCATATTTTTCGAATAATTGGTAATTAAAAGCGTCTGCACACATTTATATTGGTTCATACGCGTGTAAATTGTACATTTGCACAGATACTTTTGATTGCTAATTATTTGAAGATTCAAAAAAATATCCATATGTGTGAAATCCCTTATAATTTATCTTCTGTTAGAGGATAGCTGAAGTACATGTAATTAAAATCCGGACATTTTTTCTTAATCTTAACAATATACAACTATGAACTATACATAAGCTAACCTGAAATTCTACTTTTGAAATTACGATAAAAAATATTTTATGTATGGCACATCCACAGTTAAAAATTATTAATCACAAAAACTTACAATTCTATAAATATTTAAAATTTAATGTATTTCATCGCTAGCATATTTTGATATATTCCGTAAGTTTTGTACAAATCAGTTGAAAACTGCGTTATGAGCAAAAAATATGCTGAAAAATTAGATGAATATAAAATAAAATATTACTTGGAAGCTATGCTGAAACTTCGGTATACAAAAATTATGCGCATGTTTACAATAGTTCCTGAAATAATTATTTTAAAATTCATTTTCAAAATTTGCTTGTTATATTATACGTAATATTAAATAAAGCGTCAACATAATAAAGTAATAGTTTGATGCATTAAGAGATTATTAAAAATAGACATAAGTAACATTGTCGCAAATGTTAAAAATTTTAAATTAAATTGTACACTGCTATCATATTGGTGTAGAACAGGGGTCGCCAAACTTTTTTGATCATCGCCCCCTATATAATTTTTCGAAATCTCCATAGACCCCCACAAAGGTAATTTTCAGGTTATTAAAATAAAACTATATATTAGTCTAAATATTTAATAAATCAGAAACAGTAAGTAAAGTAGCTACAGATTTTTTACTTCTTAATGAGATGAGTGTGCCTGGTGTTTCTTGGCAAGGTTCGCTATATTGGGTTCGAAATTAGTCAATTTTAACCGTAAATCCCCTCGAAGCTCCACATTTAATTTACTTCTGTTTTTAGTTAAAATTGAATTAACGTGACTGAAACCGGCTTCAACCATATACGAACTTGGAAACGCCAGCATAAATGGCTGAGCCATTTCATAAAGTTTCACATATTTTTTGCTTTATATTTATATTAGTCCAAAATTTATGTATTGTCAAATTTTTAATAAGCGTTTTTGCTTCAAGATCGGACAATAGTTCAGCAAGCTCATCTTGTATGTTGATGTCGACGTTATCAATTTGCGCCGAAAATGGCGCAATAATCCAATCGGGGATGTCGATGCTTTCCAAATCAACAAAGTGCAGTTTAAAATCGTCGCTTAATTTTTGAAGATGGTTTTTATATATTTCCAAGTCTTCTTCTTTTATTTTTAATTGTTGCAGATTTGAAAAATACTTATAATCCTTACGTAGCAATGGAGATCTAAATAAATTTAATTTTACTTGGAAGCCTAACAGTATTGTCCCAGCTTGGATAATTGTTACATCTTTTCCTTGCAGTTTTGTTTGAACGTCATTAAATTTTCCAACTAAATCTGCTAAATAAAAAATATGGTTCTTATTGTTTTGGAGTTCATTGCTTAGAACAGGATTTATTTCGTTCAGAAATTCTGTCGTGGAGTCAAATAAATTGACGAGCCGTTGCAAGCATACACCTCTAGACAACCATCTAACCATTATTTTATTTTCTATAAAGAATATAATATTAAGTCAATTATAAAAATATTTTAAATTTTTACGTACGCAGTTAGATATGTGTGATTTGCGTATTAAGAACTGTTTTTCCTTCGAGTCCCAATAGACCCCCATTCGACCCCTTGGGTCAGATAGACCCCCTACTGTCTATCTGTTGTTAAGTAGATCCCCCTACTGTTGTTAAGTAGACCCCTAGGGGTCTATATAGACCACTTTGGCGACCCCTGGTGTAGAAGATATAAAACATTTAAAATAGATGAAAAATGCAATCTGCAGTGCCATAATCTTGGAACGTAATACTACAGCATATTCACTTGATAAGGTAGAGACAGCCTTAGGTAGGAACAACTTGTGCAAAAGATAAGGGCCCTGCAGTTTTGGGGAATGCCACTTAGACAATTACAATTTTCTGGAAAAAATGTAAAAATTGCAAGTACCTTTTTATACATTTTAATAACAAAGGATTTAGAATGGACTTCCAACTCATTGTTGCGAGATAACAAACCTAAGGTAACCAACTGTACTCCTTTAGGGAGTTTTGAACTCCTTTTCGCAAACCATATTCCTTTTAAAATCTGTACCACCAAAATTTTCTTTTGAATCCCTTTGTACTTCTAAAAAATTTATGAAATATGTTGGCAATTCTATGCAAGCTTTGAGTTCTAACCCATATAAACGTGTGGCTGCGGTAGCCTAGTGGTGATGGTTTCGGATTCGTGACCGCCGGTTTTCGTTCAGTCGCGGGGTTGATCCTTGGCCGTAAAAGACCCGTCGTGTAGCCGAGGCCCAAAGTCCTTCCGTTGGAGTGGTGTGGAAGTTAGGAGAGGGGTGTCGTCCTCACTTGACCGAGGTTCAAAATTACGAGGTCCGTCGCCAATGGCCTTCGTGTTGCCTTTATTGCTACCATGATAAAAAAAAAAAACTAAATGAAATTATATGATCCGCTTCAGTCATGTTATTTAAATTTTGAAAAAAACACCACCCTTTCTATTGATCAAAACACACTACTTTCTCTACAGCCAGACATTGTTCTATGAAACTACCCAAGAAATTAAATATAACATTTCAGCTACAGTTTTTTTTATTGCTATATAGTACGAGATATGATTAATTCGTACCGTTAATATTAAAGAATAAACTATAATTGTGTAGGGTTATAATCCTGGGATTAAGGATACATTTCTAAAATTTAAAATTGCTTACAAAATTTGTTATGAATACATCGAGGAAATGTCTTTCAATTTCACTGAACCAAAGTGTTTTGAAAGACAATTAAAAGGGAAAAAGTTCCTTTCCCAGCCGAATTTGTAATAACTGATATGTAAGATGTAGTTATCGGTGACAATTTTCCGTTAAAAGATATGTATTTAAAGTTTGAAAACACCAAAGAAACGGAAAGGTGGTTAGAAATATTTTCACATTTTGAAGAATATATACCCCTTTAAAATTATTTATTGAATGTGAAGTGTTGCCTTAGCACTGATGGGGATGTAGATGGAGTATTTTGCTTAGAGCAGAGGTATTCAACCTTTTGAACTTAGGGGAACCCTTTCAGCTTACAATTACCTTCAAGGAACCCCTTAATCAAGCAGAAGAAAAAAATTTCCAAGCAACGAAAACATTTAAGGGTTCCGAGAGACAAATTTTATTTGATTAAAAAAAATAAGGATGGTGTTTAATATATTCACACACACATTTTCCTCGGAAAGTTTACAATCGTCCCTCAAAATTTATGTAATTTTTTGTGCGCAATATACGGTGTATGGATGTTTAACCGAGATCAAACTTTCGATCCTACCAATAGATGGCCATAGTGGCAGATTCTAAACTTCTTTTCCGGGACACTGTTTTGACGATTGTCTAGCCAAGGGACAATCTATGTCCCTTGGCTTCTTATAACAACACCATCAGTTGATCCTTTACAAAGCTCGTTTTTATTTGTTTTCACCATAATCACTGACTTTTCTGCATTGCATATTATTAAAAGACAACGATTAAATGGAAAAGAAAAAAAAATAATAATGAAAGGAATGTATAAAAAATTGTGGATTATTGAAAAATCCTAAACAAAAACGGAGCCTTTTCATACCATTTCCGGTAGAAATGCATGGGCGGAAGGATACACCGGAAGACTAATAGGAGGGCTAGTTTGTAAACAAAGTCGGTTAACTATCCATTTGAGCCAATGCTTTTGTGCCCTTGTATTATAAACGGTAGCTGTAATTCAAATGCTGTAATATCTAAAGCTTAAAAATTGCCGTTATAACAGATCTTTGGTTAGAAAATAGGTCTTTAAAGAAAACTGACGTTGTTAGTAGTAAAGCTGAAATCGCAGAATCTAAAGATACGGCTATTCTGGAATGCACAATGCAATCTACTTCCAGTTCCGTACAGTTTCATCTTCCAATTCTACCATCTTACAATTTTGGACAAGTGGTATCAACGAAAAGACGTAAATATGATACTAGTTACCTGTCGTTTAGATTTACTAGTACTGATAATGAGGACGCTCCAGATGCGGTTTGTTTGCTTTGCAACAAAATATTGGCAGACAGTTCCTTAGCACAAACAAACTACTGAGGCATTTGGAAAAAAATCACCCAACTGATAAAGGCAAAGATATTTCTTTTCTTTTTTTGAAAGAAAATTTGAAAGCCATAATAAAAGCCGGAGTCTTATGGGGGAAAAAATTCAAAACAGATAATCAAAAGATAACGGAAGCGTCGTATAAAATATCTTACCGTATTGCTCTAGCAGGCGAGGCATATGTTATTTGTGAATATGTTATTGGCTTATTAAACCTTGTGTTCAAGATATCGTTTTGTGTGTATTGGGCGAAAGTTATAGTAAACAAGTTGAAAGTGTGTCTCTTTCTAACAATACTGTCAAAAAAGCGAATTAACGATATTGCCGATGACATTGAATTAGAACTTCTTTCACGGTTGCTGGCGTGTAACGCTTATGGATTATAACTAGATGAGTCCACAGACGTTGCTGGAATAGCAATTTTGCTTGCTTTCGTTCGGTATGATTTTAATAAAAAAAAAATTGAAGATTTGCTTTTATGTGAAAGTGTGAACATTAACACCACGGGGGAGAATATATTTAACTGCATTGATAATTTTATGACAACGCATGAAATTAATGGAAGAAAATGTATTGAAGTATGCAGCGGTGGAGCATAAGCAATGACAGGAAAAGTGAGTAGTGTTGTAGCACGGATTAAAAATGTTGCACAAAAACTGTAACAGTACTTATTGCATTCTTCACAGATAAGCATTAGTAACAAAAAGGTTTTCGGCGACATTTAAATCTGTTCTAGACGAAGCAATGAAGACTATTAATTTTATTAAAAGCAAAACATTGCAATCACGTATTTTCAAAATCATGTGCGAAGATATGGGAAGTCTTCACACCACTCTTTACTTCTTCATACAGAAGTTAGATGGTTATCGCGAAGTAAAATGCTTGTGCGAATATTTGAATTGCGGAAGGAACTGATGACTTATTTTATTGGTCATAAATTTGAATTATCAGACAGATTAAATAATATGGCTTGGCTATCTACACTTGCATACCTTGCTGATATATTTGGAAAATTGAACGAATTATGTTTGGCTCTGCAAGGAAAACAAGTCAACATATTGCAAGCAAAAGATAAATTGGTTACCTTTTCAAGGAAAATGCAACATTGGATTTCAGCTGTGGAGCAAAATAACTTAGAGTGTTTCTAGACGCTTAGTGATTTTCTCGAAGAATCTGAAGTGGATTTAGGTATGGAAAACCGTGATGGTATAAAAACACATCCGTGCAGTTTACAGCAATCACTCGGTGATTATTTTCCAAACCTAGAGAATCAAGATAATTACTGGGCACAAAATCCTGTTAAAACAAAAGAAAAACCAAAAGGATTTCATTCCATGGATTATGAAAATTTGATTGAATTGAGTTCGGATACACAAATAGAAGCCAACTTTAGAACAGTTTCATTAGCAATATTCTGGTCAGATGTATTCGATGAATATCCAAATTTAGCAAAACGGGCTATTCGAGTTCTATTGCCGTTTGCAACACCTTATTTGTGTGAAGCTGGGTTTTCAAAATATGTTACGACAAAAACCAAATATTGTATTAAACTTGATGCTGCACTAGATATGCGAGTTCAGTTATCAAACCTAACGCATAATCTTAAGAGTATCATGGAATCAAAGAAGCAGATGCATCCTTCACATTAAAGATTTTCCATTTATTTTAGTTTATGTTTTGTATTTTTATTAATTCTTTCTATGATGAATTGATTTTTTTTTTTTTTTTTTTTTTTTGAGTTTTGCTTAATTTAATAAAATCTTAAATACCAAAATAATACTTGTTTCATTTAAAATCAGATATTAATTTTGAAAAGTCGTTAATTAAAAACTATTCAGGGTTCCGCGATCATTGGCAACAAATTTCGGGGTTCCACGACCAAAATAGTTTGGGGACTACTGTCATAATAGATACGTCTTAGTAAGATTAATGAATGGTAAGGTGGCTAATTTTTTTCTTCTCTAAGATATAGCCTATGAATAATAAACAAAAGAAACAATATTTTAAAGTTTAACAAATTCATGGAAAGAAATTTTTAAATGAATCGTGATTGTTTTTTTATTGCAAAGTATTTTTGCGTCTGGATTAATTGTTGAAATCTGCAACCTAATGTCTTCATTAGCATCCAATCTGTTTCTGTATTTTGTTTTTGTCGCAGCGTACAAAAGAAAGATTTTTTGCATATATAGGTTGAAACATATGATATTAGATGTTTCACAGCTCTCTCGTCAATTTCATGATATTCTTTTCTAATGTCAATAAAAAAATGCATAATATCAACTTAATTAAATTTTAGTTTCAGTTGAGTGTATATCAGTTTGATATATCAATCAAATTGATATACACTCAATTATTTCTTTTATTGGGAGTTCGGAGGGTTTCTTCTTTTATTGGGAGTTCAGGGGACTCACAATCTTAAGAAGGATTTTGAACCCAAGATAATTTTTCATTTTGAACAGTATACAAGAAATGTTATTTGCAGATCTGATAAATGTTTGACCAAACTAATTTTTACATTTTTATCGGGATCAGCGTCACCGTCTACTAAAATATTACGCAAATTACCAAAGCATTTAATATTATCTTTCAGAATAAATTCTGCCCCAAATTTCAATTTTTGAAAGAGTGGCGCCAATTTTACTTTTTACCTTGAAAATAATGAAATAAGTGGGTGATTCTTCACCTGAGCCAAAGAACGCATACTAATATGTGACCTAATGCGTCTTGATTAATGTACTTGAAACACCTGACTTTTAAGAAATTTATGATTTTATTTTATCCTTAAAATATTTATTTTTACAAGCAAACTGCTTTTGAGAATTCAATCTCCTATAAAATTTAAAATTTTACTAAAATTCTGGCGCTTTGATTAAGCAAATATAGAGATCTCTTGCGGAAACCCTGTCAAAATTCCAATGAACCCAGTTTGAAGACCTCTGACTTGGAGCAAGTTGTTCTGCAGTGAGTGCGGTATGGAAGAAAATTTAGATTCATGCCGAAAAATTTCATTCAAGAGAAAAATATGATATTAAGCATTTAAATTTATTTAAATTAAAAATATTAAAAAAAAAATCGCACTTTAATTTAAATTTAAAATATAATTAAATAAAGAAATCTCAGTTTTCATTTCACAAATTTAACTATCGTGTATAATAATACGTCATTCCTTGTAAAAGAAACAAATTGGTCACAGGTCGGGGTTAAACGCTACGCGTGTGACAACGACACGAGAGCGGCGCTATTTCTGGACACGGACTGTAAGAATCTAGCCAAGCTGGCATTTTACTAATCATTACTTTCTTCAAAACATGCAAACTATCTTGTATTTCTTGGTCTCGTATTCAACATCGAATTTAGGATGCCTTTTCCCAGTTAAAATCGTAATATTAAAATAAAATTGATTTTTTCTCTAAAATTTTTTTAAAAATAATAGAAAAAAGTTTCTATTGTTTGAAGTAAACAAACATTTTTCAACTTTTATTCCGCCAATTTCTTTCAAGCGATATTTTTTATTCTTCATTTGTTGAAA
>BMAW01069955.1:0-14807 GCA_019974015.1 Nephila pilipes
TATATTCACTGATTACATTCAAAGTCAAAGAACAGCACCCTAATAGCGATATATCACTCTAAAAATCTACCAATCAAACATCAATAGGAATCATAATCCAGAAGAAAGATGTACGCCAAAATTTCTTCCTCAGAGAATTCAACTCTATCTTTGCTTCTGAAGCTATAGCTGTTTTGAAAGTTTTAAAGTAATGGGCAACAGAAAGAGAAAATTATAATACATTGTCTTTCGATTCTAAAAATCCTACAAAATATTAATAAAAAATCAAATACAATTATCCTAAATTTAAGTTTTGCGTTTCAAAAAATTCCTTAAGTATCTCAATCAATGTCTTTCATTTATCATTCCTTTTTTCAACTTATAAAGAGAAAGAAATGCCTCAGGAAACTGGGTCTAAAAATATACATTTCCAACTAATAACTTTCACTGGGATCTCTACATACTAAGGGATTGATATTAAGGAAGAAGTTTACTGTCTTGTGTAAAAACCGTACCCAGATCCTTGGAATATTATTCCTTGGATATCAACAGAAGATCTCCAATCATATTTCAAAAAGAAAATTTTAAGAAGAAAGCGAAAAAAAATTGATAAAAAGCATCAGACATAAAACTTCTCTCTTCTATTACAGACTACTTCTCACTTATTGGAAAATTTGAATAATCAAGTGGCAAATGATAGATTTTCAGAAATCGTCCACTATCAATAATATATCCGATCTAGACCAATCAAAAACATCCTTTACTACTAATATTCAAAATGCAATTAACCATGCGAGTAATACCAGATCCATCCAAAAAACCCATATAACAGAAATCGAATTAAAGAGAAAAAAAAAATAGGTACAGAAAAAAACAATGGCAAAACACACGATACCTCTCTTTAAAACCTATAATTAAAAACCTCAAAAAGTAAATTAAAAATGAAAGCAATACCTTTAAAAATAAAAAAAAGGGAAAACCTACTCTGCCAGCTTAATAATGAAGATAACTGCCTTTTAATATGAACAAAAAACTTTCTAATAAATATTACAATATCTCCCTATTAGTAGATAATGATGGTCTGGTATTATCTGGTAAAGATGAAGATGATCTGCTTGCCCATAATCTTGAATTCTCGTTCCAGGAAAATTCAACTCCATATAATGATGATGATCATATTGAAAAATAGAGTTAATAGTTCAAAATTATCTTGAAGCCCATACCAATTTTAATTCCCCTTCTCACCTCCCCCTCTGAAATAGCTACCATATTAAAATGTTAGGCAAAAATGAAAGCCCCCGGAGAGGATGTCAATCACAATCAAGCCTTTAAATTCTTTCCCTCAATGCATTTACTCATCCCCTAAAACTTTTAATAAATGTCTAATGTTTGTCCATTTTCCACAAAAAAAGGAAACAGGCAATAATTATTCTCTTCCCCCAAACCTGTCCATTCCCTCCAACTATAGATCTATCAGTCTACTAAATTCTATTTCAAAAATCTTTGAAAGAATGCTGTTAACCAAAATACTTACTCATGTTTTCACTAATAATATTCTTCCAGATACACAATTCGACGTCCGTAATAACCACAGCACTGTCCATCAACTACTGGGGGTTGTAAATGCCATTACTGAAGGATTTAATTCCAAATAAGTCTCTGGGGGTATCTTCCTCGTCATACAAAAACTTCCGGTGGCTTCGGGCTTTGCCAGAGGCAGTCGAAAGTTTTTGTTGGATTGATTGATCTTCAAACTAATCAAATTAAATCCCCTTTACTAATTGTCATTTTAAGTAACTACCTTAAAGATAGAACATTTCAAGTTAACTTAATAATATTGTTTCTAAAATATGCCATTTACAAGCCGGACAACTTCTAGGATCTGTAATTTCCTCAATATGCTATAATTTGAACACAAATGACTTCCATCAGAGTCCCTACAATAGCCTCTGTTTATTCTTGATGATGCAGCAGCCCTCATCCAAGGAAAAAATCCTATCAACGTAATAGATAAATTACAAAATGACCTAAAACAAATAGTGGAGTGGATGATACACTGCGGTGATTGCTACAAACACTAATAAAACTAAAGCTGTCATATTTCAAAAAGGTCACCCCCCTTCCAATAAGAAACTCAACTTTTTTTAATGATCAAAATGATTTGGGACTCTGAGATCAAATACCTAAGGAATTATCTTGGACTTCAAACTCACCTTCAAACTTCATATCAAATCAATAATAGACAAATGCAAGGCCAAAATCCATAACTGTAACCCTTTAATTAGCAAAAACTCAGTTCTAACTCTTGCTAACAAAGTCTTCTCTTTCAACAAGTATCCAATCCTATCCTACTTTATGCTTCTTCCACTGGGGGCATACCGCACCTACTCACATTAAAAAAATTCAGGTCCTTCAAAATAAAATTCTCCGAATGATTACTAACTCACCTTGGCATGTCAGAAATTCTGTCATATACAAGGATCTCAATATCCCTCCTATTAATTAGATCATCAACTATCTCTCTAGATTCTAATAGACTAACAAATCATACCAACCCAATAATAAGGGTTTTGCTAATTTTTGCTCACGATAATGGAACCCATGCCTTACCCTACCAATCGTGCAATAATTATTTCCATCTAATCCCCCCATAACATTTTTCATTCCAGCTCAGATCCCTGCAGTTAAATCCTTCACCATTCCCACAATAGCCTCTTTCAGTCAACCCTTTCTCTCCACTTCTTCCATCATCATCTATTCAGCTGATCATCAGCTGTTTATTTATTCTGTCGCCATCCCTACCTCACCTTTCTTGAACTAGTTTTCAGCCATTGCTGTACACCCAGCCAAACAAGGACCACTTTTACCATTCCCTTCCTTCTTCTTTCATATCATCCAAAAAAAGTTTAAATAATGTAAAACGTATTGTAATTTTACAATAATGAAAAAACTCTAAAAAGTCATGTAAAATAATACTCTCCTCTTGCTAAGGATTACATATCTGTACTACGTAGAGTCTATTCAAGGCAATGGGGGAGGGTAAAATATTACAAAAATTCATAAAAATAATATAAAAAAAAATAATACAATCGAATCTATAATAAGATTAGTAAAAAAGTCTTAAAACTTTTAAAAAAAAAATCTCATCCGCATTGTAAATAATTCATTCACTTTCCTATCCTCTTCCCTCTCCTTTCCCTTTCATTCATATTTTTTAAAATTCATATGCGCATTAAAGCCAATTTTTATTATGTTTGTTTTAAATTTTAAAAAAAATAAGGCTTTTATACCAAACTGAGAGCAAAGAGTCCACTGGACTGGCACTCGCTACAATTTGATTGTTGTTGTTGACAGAAGTCGTAATCAGTAAAATTTAATCCAAAATGCTGCCTCAAAATGATTTATTTCACAAACTTAAGCTAGCGGCCGGCGGTTTTCGCTCAGTCGCGGGTTCGATCCTTGGCCGCCAAAGACCCGCCGTGTAGCCGGGACTGATGCACGTTAAATCTGTTCGGGGCCCAAAGTCCTCCCGTTGGCGTGGTGTGGATGTTTGGAGAGGGGGGTGCCAGCTCAGGTGTCGTCCTCGTCACTTGACCGAGGTTCAAAATTACGAGGTCCGTCACCTATAGTCCTCGTGTTGCTTCTAGTGCGACGTTAATAAAAACTAAACTAAACTAAACAAACTTAAGCAAAAATTCTCCAATTTGTTATTTTTGCAGAGTACCGGAAACAAGCGAACAATTTATCCTAACTAGTTCTAAATACAAATTTTTAATAAACATCTTGAAAATATTTTTTTCACGACATGTTGAATGGTCATATTCAACAATAGCGAGATTAAAGTAAACATCCTGATTTCCTCTGTGAACCTGCATCGAATATCCTAGTTTTAGCTTTCTTTGATGATCAGGGCCCCGAAGGTGTGAACGTGTCATATTGACATTACGTAATCACAAAGATTTCTCGGAGCAGAAGGGCTCTAAAAACACTTCAGGATTTGCACCGAACTGAACTGAAAAAATTATGAACCAAACATGGGTGAAATTTGAAATCAAAACTGTGATCTTGTAGTATGTTTTTGTGTAATATCTATGTTTATAAACTAACTGTAATGAAAGTAATTTCATGCAAAGTACCAAAAACTGAACTGCAATGAATTTTTTTGTCCTATTTTTTTCAGAAGCAGTTATTATTCTTAAAATGCGTATGAGAATAATATTTTTTGACTTCGATACTTTTTAATTTTTTGAAGAATGTTATTCGGATGTTTGTGTGTGTGTACGAGTATAATATGTTTTTTTACTAATAGTTTTCTTTTTCTCAAAATCGAAAGCTTATAGACTTTATTAACACGTTGTGATTGTCAATTATGTCGTATAATTGTCAGATAAAAAAAAATTGCAACTTCCATAGTTAAAAATACATTTGTGATTTAAACTTTGGACTGTTAAGAATAAAAAACTAAGACACCTTCGTTTACCAGTTTTATTGCCTTTTAATACAGTTTTTTTTCTTTTTGAACATGAATTTTCTTTTAAAAAAATTATATCCTTATTTTGCATCTGAAATTATCTTGTTTCTTCTTTAATTAGTAATATTATATTCACTTCTTGTTTAAGTAAAAATGTATGCAACATAATTTTTTGTAAAACTTTTTAATTTATATTTTGCAATTTTTTTTAAAAAAAATCCTCAAAATACTGATAAATTGTTATATAAATGTGTTTATCCTACATGTGTGGTACTTTTTTGTCATGGGCTCCCTCTAGTGCTTTGTCTTTCATAGTTGCTTTTTTAGACTCATTCCCTCTTTGATATGATGTAGTATGGCTTACATTTTCAGTGGAGCTTTGAAGCTCACCAACAATTTTTCCTGAGCAGTTTTATGTACTGCATGTTGTTATGATGATATTTGTATGTATGTAAAATAAAGAATTTTTAAATATTGATGGACTGTTCACTTGAATGGACATTTTTGGTCTGCTCATCTTGAGTGATAACTTAGAAATGTATGGATAGATAGGAAACTAGTGTTATTAATCCTTTAAAAAAAATTATGCGACTGGTACAATAGAGAATGTTAAGCTGTTAAATTGAAAGCTTGGAGCTATTAAATTCAAGGAAAGCAGAATTGCAAATTATATTGAATAAGATAAACAATTACATCTTCATTTTTAATTTTTACAAGCTGAAGTAAAATGACTAAACTATCAAAAATCAACTTGAAGAAATAAGGATTTAATGTCAACAGAGATTAGAAGATGGGGATTTACCATCACAGCAAAATAATTCTCAACCACTTAAGATCCTTTCCTTCCCCAATTTTTAAAGCTTTAGAAAAATGTTTTGAACATAAAATAATGCTTGTGAGTGATTAAAGTTATAAAAAATAAATTGGAATCTGCAACTGAATTAAAATGTATTTTAGATTAAGTTATGAAACATATCTTAATTTTACAGAGCTCTAAATCCACTAAAATTAGAACTAAAACAATTAAGTATCAAAATTACCATTGATATTATCTGCAGAAAAGTGACAGTGAGTCTAGAAAATGATTTAAAATGTCATTAAAGACTTCAGATCTGTTAGAATGAGGTATTTTTTCAGAATGAGATATTTTTATATAGAATTTTGAGTAATTTAGCACCATTCCTAAATAAAACTGTTTTAGGATTCGACCAAATGCAAATACTACCTTGCAATCAAAGATTCAATATGTTTGAAAATTAAAAATTTAATGCATGCACATCTATAGCAACTGCATTTTATCTTTTCATTCAAAATGGTAAAGAAATATATAAATTTTAATTTTCACGTATAAGTTACAGAATTATTTTTTTAAAAAAAGAAACTATATTATCCGTCTATCAAGGGGGAACGTTAAAATGATTTCAATTAAAAAACAATGTAATCTATTTTTAAAACATTGTCTGCTGTTTTTAAAGCACATCTGCTGCCATAAACTAACAAATAGCAATCAAGAATAGAAATTGCAACTTATCCATTAATAATTTACAAGGATTACTAATGAATAAATTCATCAGAATGAAATTGCTATTAAACCAAAAGTTTCCATATCAATACTTTTATTATATAATTTTAACCATTTTTATGTATTGTTATACTATTATTGTTGAAATGAATTTTATTTGCTATTCAACTGAATACTATTCATTATGTTTCACATATTAAGCACATCTTTTAGATATTTATTTTTTCTGCAAGATATCAAAATTAACTTATTAATGTATTAATTTAGATAAGCAAATTTCTTTTATTTCCTTATCTGCTGAAAACTATGTTTTTAATTGGTCTGGAAAAGAAAACAAAATGGTGCTTAATCAGAAACTTGTCTATCAGCTCAAAAAACATTTGGAACAATTTGACATCTGATCTAAATAAAACATCTGTAATTTTAATTTAATGCAACAATTTTTGATGCTGAATGCCTTTTTAATCAGCTGATCAATTAATTTATGATCATAATGCTTTGTAATTGCATTTGTATGCTTGTGTGCTAAAATTTTTGAGTGTACTTTGGAACAATCCATTGTAACTCATTTTTTTTTTTTTAAAATAGATTGAAATTTCTAATATTTCTTTAAATTGTACTTTATGTAATCTAATGAATTAAAGTAATTGCATAGCATAATAGACTATGGATATGATGAAAAAGATGGGGGCCGTGGTAGCCTAGTGGTCAAGGTCGTGGATAGCGGCTGGCGGTTTTCGTTCAGTCGCGGGTTCGATCCTTGGCCACCAAAGACCCACCGTGTAGCCGGGGCTGATGCACGTTAAATCTGTTCGGGGCCCAAAGTCCTCCCGTTGGCGTGGTGTGGATGTTAGGAGAGGGGGTGCCAGCTCAGGTGTCGTCCTCGTCACTTGACCGTGGTTCAAAATTACGAGGTCCGTCGCCAATAGCCCTCGTGTTGCTTCTAGTGCGACGTTAATAAAAACTAAACTAAACTAAACTAATGGTGAAAAAGATCAATTTTGATTATGAAAAAGATAGATTGACAGTAAAATCTTGGAAAAAAGCCTTTTAATGATTGTTTACTAGTTTGTCAGAAAAATAAATTAATTTTTGGTAAAATAATTAATGGGAAGTCTTGAAAAAATTATTGTAAAAAGGATTCAAGCTTAGAGAAAAATCAAGGTTTTCTGAAAGTATTAAAATTTTCATTGTTAGTGTATTATATTAAACTATTAAAGATTTGAATCAATTGTAGAAATATTATTTGGTTAAAAACTTTTATAATTAAAATTTTCAAAAATACCATTTTTATTAAGTTATTTTATCGCAAAAAACTGTGTCATACATATAGCCAAATTATTTTTAAAAATTTTCTCAATGTATTCAGAACTCTACATTTTGTACATTATGTGACATATGTCACCTATTCTTATTCAATCAATATTCTATATTTTTATGAATTTCTTATATACATTTGTTTCTATATTAATATGAATTCTGATATTAAAAAGATTTTCATTTGATGATTTCTTCATAGCATTGTGACGGCATTCATTTTTTTGGTGTTGATTCTGGAGAAAACTGGATTGATGTTTGCATCAATAAAATTGAAGAAAATCTTGCTGTAGTTTGGATTATTTTGAAACTTTACAATGGAGAAGAATACAGGCTACCAGGAGGTTCTGACTTGAGAATACCCTACATAGATAATGAGTCTTTATTCTCTGCATCTGGTCTACAAATTAGATGTCTTAGTCCTCTGAGGAAATGGCGTATCTCATTTAATGGATTATTACAGTAAGCTCTATTAATTTTGCAGCATTTAATTTCTTCATAGCAATTATCCTTCATGGACAAATTAGATGTTTTAATCCTATGAGGAAATGCCATATCTCGTTTAATGGATTGTTACATTAAGTTCTATTAATTTCATAGATTTCTTCATAGCAATTATCCATCATTGAACAGAAAAATTTAAGGATAATCAAATCTAAAAGTTTCTTTTTATTTATCTAATATTTTTTTTAATTACTTTTGATCAACTTGTTAAGCTCATTAAAGTTTAAAAGATAAATTCTTAAACTCATTTAGTTCTATATTTTTAATTTTTATAGCTTGGGTTTTTTCTAACATAAATACATCAACTACTTATAAAACAATTTTTAAATTTTGGTGAGCATTTTTTTTTTTTTTTTTTTTTTTTTTTTTTTTTTTGGTAATCCACTGAGAGAGACTTTCAAAAATTTTTTGGCCTTCAATTATTTTCAAAAGAATTTCAAATGTGCATCCCTTACTTAATTATGTAATTTATTCTGATTAATCAAATAAGTTGTTCTGCCTTTCTTTTTAAAATCTTATTTTGATTTTAAACTTTATTTAATATGAGGATCATTCAATAAGTCCTCAGAAAATCCAAGAGATGGTGCTCATAGTATCAAAAATTGTTTGTTTTTAGCAAGCATCATGACTAACTAGACAGCTCATCCATATCATAAACAAATAGGAAGACAATAAGTTCAAACCTGTTAATACCATTCAAACCACAACTTTCAGAATCGCTTTGGGTTTACCACAATGGACTCCAAATACTGTACTTTTACAAATAGATGATCGGGAAGTACAGTCGGAGAAAATAAGAAGGTTAGCGAATAAATTTTTTATCTACCGAATTTTGAATGGGGAATTTTCTTCTCTGCATCTCAATAGTCCTGGTACTATAGATTTAAAAATTCTGGAAGACAAAAATAATATCTTGAATATTTTTCATATATTGAATATTAATGGGCAGCTAATAATATCTATCCCTAGATTACTATATTTCACATAACTTCCTTGTGAAATTTACACCAATGAATTTGAATTTCAGAACAAAAACCTTCCTATATTTGTTATTAGAGGATTATTCGATGAAACAGTGAGCAATAACTACCGGGATTATTTCATAATAGCTATGGATGCTTCAAAAAACCATAACATGACTTCTATTGCAGGCATAAAGAAAAATTCCTCCTTTGTTTACAATTTAAATTCCATTAATACAATTTTTACAGCAGAAGCTCTGGCCATATGCCAAGTTTTAGATTATCTCACAGAATTGAGCAAAAAAATATTAATTTTATCAGATAGTCACTCTGTTCTATAGCTACTCTAAAAATTATAGTATAAAATCTCCAAAAGTTATTCACAGTTTAGTCAGCAAAATTTTCATCCTATCCCAATTAAAAACTCAAATAGTACTACTTTGGACTCTGGGACACTTGAAAACTTTTTGGAGTGATCAGGGGGACCAACTTGCAAAATTGTTTAGGGAGTCCAACATTTACATTGACTGGATTGCTCCAGAGGATATCCATATAGTAACACCTACAGAAAAATAATGACTAAAACCAACGAAAATTTTTATTCAAGTAAATATTTCAAAGATTTGGGAAATATTCCGACTATAGACAAAATATCCAAGCAGATAAAAAGCAGAAGAGAGGAAATTCTCATTACTCAAATCATCTGCAAAATGATAATAACTCCTGGACTTTTACACAAGTTCCATCTACAGGATAATGTAATATGTAGCACATGTAACCATATTAGTTATTTGGAACATATCATCTTAAAGTGTAATAAATGTACCTCCCAAAGATATCATCTCTAGAATACACTCAAGATAAACCCGCTACACAATATTTCCTTCAAAGAATTTTTGGAAACAATAGTAATTAGTAAACAAGTGTTCAGAATATTCCTGCAGAAACTAAAGTAGTACTTTGACATCTACTGAATGAAATGCATCTATTAAACGGGATTAAAGCCTTTGTTGCTCTATATCCCACAAAAATCAATCAATCAAACTAGACAGCTGTCTAAGTCTCAGCTATTTCCATTACATAGTTTCGTTTTAATTGTCGATTGGAGGAAGAAACTTGTGTTTATTTAGAAAAATGGGGGGGGGGGAAAGTGAGTTTCAATTAAACACTTATATTTATAAGGCTTTACATCGAAAGAGATCAAAGCTTAGTTGGATGAATTTCATAGCGCATCTGCTCTTGTGTTTGCAACTGTTGGGTAAATGTGGCCGTATATTACAAAAGGGGATAAACGTTGCTCGAGATGTCCAGTGGAAGTAATTATTCCAGGAATGGGTGACAAAATGTACGATAATGTTTTGAGTGATTGACGAATCAAAGTGTGCAAAATAGTTGTGACCACTGACATATTGCAAGGTATAATATTTCCAATTTTACACGAAAAATTGGATGTGAAAAAAAAATCGGTAAGATGAGTGCCGCGTTTGCTCTAAGAGGAAAACAGGCGCAATTGTGTGATCAACGTTGAGGCTATTTTGGCGCTTTTTCGTCATAATACAGACGAGTTTCTTCGCGATACAAAACTGCCGATGAAACGTGGAAACACTCAAGAGACAAAAGAACAGTAAAACAGTGCGGTTTTGAAGGTAAAGGGGCCCAAAGAAAGCAAAGACGGTGAAATCGGCCGGCTAGGTGATGGTTACGGTTTTCTTTGGGATACACTCGGAATCATCTGCAAGTAAGAAAACAATTATTGGAGTGTATCAAGTTTCGTTAAGCGGAGAAATAAAGAAAAAACATCCTCATTTGAAAAAGAAGATATCTTTTTCCATCAAGACCATGCACGGGTGCACACCTATACAGTTTCGATCATGGAATTCGATCAGTTTTGATCATTCCAAAATCATGGAAATAAAATGTTACAACATTTACCACATTCACCTTATTTGGACCCCAAGGACTTTTTTTTAATATTTCCAAACTTAAAAAAAAAAAAAACGACTCACTGAACAATGGTTCATGTTGAGCAAAGAGGTCATCGGCCAAACAGATACCTGTTTTGAGGACCTTCTGAAATCTTACTTTTTAGATGGTTTTAAAAAGTTAGAGAAATGCTGGGAGATATGTAGAGAGTTAAAAGGAGATTATGTTGGAAAATAAAAAAAAAAATCTACCTAAAATAATTTGTTCTGTATTTCTCTTATTGAATGACCCTGATATTTGTAAGTTTTCTGTCCTCAGAAAAACAGTGTTTAAAATATAGTTTATTAGATAAAGCATTTAAATATTTTTGCCATGTTAAAAAATTTATAATTCTTATAAAACTTGTATAATTGTCATAAAAGAGAACAAGTGTGTATTACTTACAATATAAGATATATTGTTTAAGTAATTTAGAAATGTGTCCCTTCTATCTTGATGTAGATGCCACAGCAAATAAAGGTTATCTTTTTTGATATTTCCACTTTTTGTATATAACCCTGTAATATTCACAAGATGTATCAAATGCTATATATGTTATTTTATCCGATTTTTATATTTGTCTTGTGTCTAATAATTATGTATACTGATCAATTTGAAATTTAGAGGTTTGTTAAAAGTTAAATTGATCAAATTTTAGTAGTGTTTACTACATTACCATCCACATTAATGCTCTTCTGTAGATAAATTTTCTGAAGACCAAATGCTTCAAACTATTTATATCCCGGAATTGATAAAAAAAAAATATGCTTTTTTATAGCACAGAATGAAAATCACACCCAGATAAGTTTCTTGATTTGAGAAATATCCAATAGTCACACACGTAGTAAAAACAGGAGAATAGGGTGGATATTCTGTCATTTTGAATAATCATATAAATCATACTGAATAATACTTTCAATAATCATACTTCTCTTATAAATCATACTGAATGAAAGAGGCATTATCATAAAGCCCTCTAACATTCACCTCTTAAAGAATTTTTGTAAGATAATTAGTGGTGTACCATTGAGTTGTAACTACTTCTGTCCCTCTTACTTATTGTCTTGGACCTATCTTGTATTTCTGAAGAAAACCATATACATTACCTTTTTCATTTCTTGTATTTTCACTATTGTTGATTTGAGATCATAATGATGTAGTATCTACCATCATTAAGTAATGTAAGAGTTTCTTTACAGATTCAGACACTCTGCTGTTTTTGAGTTTTCTGTTAAATTATGCAAGACCCAATGATAAGCTAGTTTTTTTCTAAGCAGTTCTTTATGAATGATTTTATATTCAGCAGTGGATGCAATATTAAGTTCCACATGTGTCATGTAGCTGTGGTAGCTTATTGGTTATGGTTATAGACTTGTGGCCAGTTGTTCTTGAAGAGTCGTGGATTTGAGCCTTGATGCCGCAAAATATCTACCATGTTGCTAGAGCTGATGTACATTAAATCTGTAGAGGCTCAAAGTCCACCCATCGGCATGGTATGGAAGTTAGAAGAGGGAGGTTCCAGCTCAGGAGTTGTCCTCATCACTTAACTATAGTTTGAAATGACAAGAACTGTCGCCAATAGGCTTTATGTTGTTTCAAGTGTGATGTTAATAAAACCAATGAATCAGCCATCTGTGTCATATGGTAAGTACAGTGATAATCACTGACTAACTTCTTCCATACTGCAGACTTATTTTCTAAGTCTACTATTGGCAATGGTTTTCTTGTATATTCTTCCTAAAGAGAATTTTGGCCTTTAATGAAATTCTATAAACTATCTGAATGCAGTAGCACAATATGGAGCTTCATTCCTATAAGTTAATTGTAAATGTTGATTACATTTTTAATTTTATCCAATTGTAATACTATATAAAATCATAGAATCCTTTCCTTTAAAAATTTAATGTACAATAATTGAATTGCAATTGGTCTATAGATTATTGTCTTTGGGAATAAAGTACTTCTTATTTGTATGCTGCCTGATAATTTTTATAACATTACTTGTCTGTGCCTGTTTAAAAAATTTCAATGTTACCCTCTTATTACATATGAGAACTCAATTTCAGTATTTATCTTGTTTTTCAGGCAATATAATGATGAGAATGCCACAGAATTAGTACATGTAAAATTTTCGTTTGTGTGAGTATTATTTTGGATTTTACTTTTCTGGAAAAATGTTGATAAATATGTTGTATGAATATATACTCACTTGTTAAATTCATATACCAATAATCATTTCACTTAAAATGTAAAATTGTAATGATTTCTCTACTTTAATATGTATATAATTTGTGAGTCAAATTTATATTTTCATATTCAAAATACTATTAAAAATATTTTAGTTTTTCAAAAT
This sequence comes from Nephila pilipes, assembly GCA_019974015.1. Classification (NCBI taxonomy): domain Eukaryota; kingdom Metazoa; phylum Arthropoda; class Arachnida; order Araneae; family Nephilidae; genus Nephila; species Nephila pilipes. The sequence goes on from BMAW01069955.1 coordinate 13,071, forward strand.
AAAATTATTTTTTACTGATATTAATCTCATTTATTTGCTCTTTTTTTCAGTACACACTTCTTCAGTTTTGTTGTAAGTCCTCAAAATTATTTCTTCATAAATAAGTTTTAGTAATTTCTATCTTTGCTTTTAGATGGCTGTCTATGTCGTTAGCACGTGAATCAAATTTTGATTTTAATCCCAAAGATCTGGCTCAGGCTTTTGCAAATGCATCATATGATGTAGGTCTCCCTGATTTAAGTTGGTGAGAATTAATAATTTTTTATAGTTAAAAGATTAGGCTAAAAGCTTTTATTAAGCAGTTATAAGTTCTTCTTTTTCTTTTAGATTTTAAATTTGGAATTATTATCTTTGTACTGGATGAAAGTTTAAGATAATTTATTACATTACATAGAAGCACTTTATCCCATTTTCGAATGTTGATGGCAATGAAGGATTTTTCATTTACAAATACATATTTTTTTTACATATATCTTGCTTTAATACTTAAATGTATTTAAGAAGTTATAATTTTGTTATTTTACAGTGTAATATATTTTCGTTATTTCTTCGAATGAAAACTTTTCTATAAGGCTTTATTTGAAATTTGTATATCAAAGTTTCCTAAAATTTGATAACTTTATGGGTTTCAGTTCTTATAAATATATTTTAAATAGGTCATTACAGTTTGAGGAATCATTATTTGACCAGAATTTATGGAAACATTCAATGTTTTGAAATTTCTTTAAGGATAAAAAGGTCTTAAAGTATGATAACTTGTTCTGATTATCAACATGATCGTATTTAATTTATGTTAATGTTTAACATTTTGCTTACAGTTTTTATATATGTACCAGATAAAATCTTTTTAAAAATTTAGTTTAAAACTAAAAAACAAATCCTCACACAAATACATTAAAACTGAATTGAGGGAAACTGAATAATTTATAAGTAAAACAATGAGCAATAAATATTTTGAATGAGAAGATAAGACTTTTCACAATCTTGAAGAAAAGTGAAATTAATTAAGTAGTCATATGATGTTAAGTACTATAGTAATTGTATGAAAAGTACAAATGAACAGGTTAGTATTCTGAAACTGAACTTTACTTAGATTTAGAAGAGATAAGTAGCTTTTTTAAATCTGGATTCATTTTTGTAAATTTTACTATAAATCTGTTTATAAAGAATACATAGGAATTAAACTTTCAAAATAACTATATTTGTAACATATATTTTTATGTTATGGTATTTTTAAAATAAATTTTTATTTAATTCAGAAAATGTATAAGCTTGATATATATCTGCTTAAAGGTGCATGTGATATTTGTCCATTTAAAAGTGTTTGTTGAACTTATGTGTAAATATCAGGACTGAAAAGTTGATTTATTCAAAATTTTTAATGGAACTGCCTTGTTTCATTAAAATTTGTTTGTCATTGTCTCTTAATTAAAAAACAAAAACAAAAAACTCACTTGAGATTTTATGTAAAATGCTAGTATGAAGTTTATGATAGTATAAATTCCATTATGAATGTGCATTTTTAATGATACTTTTTAAAAATTTTATTGTTTGAAAGGTTCATTTGTTGTAATAATTTTTAATTTAATTTTAAAATCTAAAGTTAAAAAAAAAAGATGTGATGAGAATAAATTAATGTATTAAATATATTTTGAATCAAATATTAGTGTATAACTGATAGATTCTTTATTTAAAGTTATTTTTAAATACTTGGTTAAAACTATTTAATGCAAGAGC
>BMAW01069962.1:0-41814 GCA_019974015.1 Nephila pilipes
TTTTCGTAAATTTTATCTCATTAATGTAAAAAAAATAACTTATAAAAATAAGATAACGAATGCTACGGACTCGACTGAGTTTTATATTAAAATGATATATGAATGGAGCTTCTGAATTATAAGAAACGCATTTTACCGTAGCAATTAAAACTTTTCCGGGTATAAAGTCTTTTTTATTGTACAGTAAAATTTCATATTGAAATTTGAAAGTGCTTTTCATTCGAATATCTTTTGATAGTAAAAATTCAGATTCAGTTTCGATTGTTACCGATGAAAGTAAATAGAAAACTGAAAAAATAAAAAATTCTTTATGCGCAAATTTTATTAAGATATAAATGTTTGGAGCTCATTATTAATTTGATTTTTCAGAACAGAACTTTTATTTGCGATCTTTTCTTTATGATTATTTGTTAACGTGAATGAGAATGCTGTCATTATTTGTATACTTGAAAATAAAACACTAAAAAAAAGTTATACTAGTTTATGTTGATTTTCAGATAATCTTTTGTGTAAATGTAATATTTTTTTTCTGCTTTGTGTAACAAATGTCGAACATGCATAGTTTTTTATATTGTGAAGAAATAAATCACAAATAAATATATTAAATTAATACATCGTTTATTTTGCTTTTTTTTCATGTTAATTGATTTTTTTCTTTTCCTTTCACAATCATTCATTAAAAAACAGAGCACTTTTGATAACTATCAATCTTCTCTTTGATTGTGAAAGAAATGGGAATCATTTGACAAACTAAATATATTACGATGCAAATTGATTTATTAATTTCTAAAATGTTATCCATTTGAAAGCCGACTTCTTGCAAAATTAAATAAGAAAATTCGGTGATTAATATACACCAGTCTTTCTTTACTAGTATCTCTTGGAAAAAGAATACGATTAAAAATAGTACTGATATTGTTTATCACATTCAAACCAAATTATAATAAAAATTTGAAAAACACTTTTTTTTTTAAATAATGTTGATACTAAAATTATCTATTGATTAATTTTTATTAATAAAAATAATTACTTTTAAAATACTTATTACTAATATTATTATTTATGATAACTGTTTATTATTGTAATGTTATATTAATACTGAAATATATACATGTTTTAAACAAATATCGTGGAAGGAAGTGTATTAAACTCTCTTGGAGTTTTCATGCTACCAGTTTTATTTAGTTTACTTTTTATTAACGTCACACTAGAAACAACACGAGGGCTATAAACTCAAATTCTTACGCCAACGGGAGGATTTGAGCCCCGACAGATTTAACGTGCATCAGCCCCGGCTACACGGCGGGTAGCTCAGCGGCCAAGGATCGAACCCGCGATTGTACGAAAACCGCCAGCCACGAATCCAGAACCATGGCCATTAGGCTACCGCGGCCGCTTTCATGCTACCAATCTACAAAATTAAAACTTTAATAATTCAAACAAAAGCAAATAGTTTAAAAATCAATATCTTTAGAAACTTCAAACTGATATTGTTCTTTTATTTGAAACAAAATCATTACTTATATAAATTTCTGTTGGCCGCAATTTCCCCCCTTTTTAAGGGCTTAAGTCACTCATTTAAATTTGAATTGTTAGTTACCTCTTCTACCGAGAAATTAAATCGACGTAAAAAAATTAATAGCATTTCGTAAATTTATAAGAACATTGAAATTAATTTACTGAAATTAATTAAATGAACATTGAAACCATTCAGGATTTTTTTTTTCTACTTTAGTTATCCGCAAAGTTGCTGAATTTTATAGGTATTGCGACATATTCAATTTTTAAAAACAAACGATTTAATCTTAATATGATACTTTTTTTTAAAGATATTATCTGTTCAACTTTTAAAGGCAAACGATGTTTGAAGAATAATTATGTTTGAAGAAATAGCGTTCTATATTTCATTTTCCAGTTTAATATTTATTCGCAATTATTATGAGGATTTTCCAATTAAAGCAAAATTATAATTATAATAATAAAATTTATATTTGTTTTGATTTCAATAGAATTCAACTCTAAATATAGCTTTTTTTTTTTTATTGTCTATGCTAGGCTACTGAAATATTTAAATGAGCATTTTATTTTATCGCGGATTTTCATACATTTAAAAAATATTCAATAATTCTTTCTTCGTGCAGAAAAATGTCGAGTGGTAAAATCTTTTATGAATAAATGTCATGATAATTTTATCAGTACAATAAATAAAATTTGAGAAATATCTGAAACATCATTGAATTAATATTCCATTAAGAAAAATGGCGGTACAGAGGGAAACTAAACTAAATATTTTATTCATTAATTTATCTGATTATTTTTATTATTTTTAGGTTTAAAGGTTATATCAGTCAAATATATTTATTTATTTTCAAATTATTTTAAGAGAGAGTTAAAATAATTTTGTTTTTGATCAACTGCTTCCGCAGCATAATCTAGTTGAATCTTTCTCTTCGAATAATTAAAAAATTAATGCGATATTTCAGCGTGCTGAAATATCAATTATAGAGCATATTTAAGAACCCAGGAAAAGAAATAAACAAAAATGCAACTGAAAAACGAAAAAAAAAAAAAAAAAAAAATCTTTGTTTTAAAGATATTCGATAAAACATGAAAAATCCAATTAGTTTATACGAATAGATTATTAAAGATTTTTTTCTTAAATTTAAAAATATATGCTCCAAATGCTTATAATAATTCCGAAATTCCTTGCTGGCTGCGGTAGACAGAGGTCATGGTCGACGACTTGCAGTTGGCTTGGTTTTTAACGAGTCATAGATTCGAATCCGGAAGCCACTAAAGCCCTCTATGAATCGGGTTGATGCATGTTAAATCTGTATGAGGTCCGAAGTCTTTCCATTGTCAAGATGTGGAAGTTTGGAGAGTGAGGGGTCAGATCATGTTTCGTACTCGTCAGTTGACAAAGGCTGAACATTACAAGGCCATCGCCAATAGCCCTCGTGTTGCTCCTCAGTGCGACATTAATAAATAACTCCAAATTGATTGATTATTAATTGACTTTTACTTTAGGAAAAACGCAAGGCTATTGGCCACCGATGTCGTAATTTTGAGCCTCGATCAAGTAACGAGGATGGTACCCGAGTTGGCATACTTTTTCTAAATTTCTCCACGATCATTATGTGAGGACACTGAACCTCGACATGTTAACGTACACCAGCCATGCTATACGACGGACCTTTAGTGACTTCAGAACTTGAGTTCATGACTCAACAGAGACAACGCTGATCATTAGCTCGAGACCATGACCATTTAGCAATCGCAGCCACTTCAATTAAAAATAAATCTCTTTTTAAATTGATCATATTTTAAATGTTCCTCTAAGCACCTTTAATTAACAAAATCAGGATGATTAGTTTTGTAACGATTTTTTTTTCTTCAAATTATTTTTAAACTGCATTTTTTAAAGATTACTTGGAATTGATTTTGTTCACGGAAGAAAGAAAATTAATGCAAAAACCGATACTTCTTATTTTAAGTTTTATGAATCTAAAAGCTAATGATAAATTCAAAACGAAATTTCAAGCAAAAGGTCTTTGCATATGTCGAGAGAAAAATGTCGAAAACCGAATTATTAAGCGGCAAAAACTTAAGAATTATTTTTTTTTCTCGGTTAAATCTTTTTCTCTTTTTTCTTTTTAAAATAAATTCTTGCCGATATTTCTTCTTGAATTGTTTGATGTATAAAATAACGTGAACTAAATCTTATTTTTAATATCGATTTGACTCAAAGATGAATTACAGAAATGATTTTTTTCCGGATCCACGCGCTTCTTCAATAATTTATTCTAAAAATACATGCGACCACTGATCGATTGACCGAATAATAATTCCCTCCGTTTATTACTTGGAAAACATTCATTTCCATGCATCAGAACTAAGATATTGCTTTCAAATAAATAAAATATAATTTATGAAGGACAGGTTCTATTTCTTCAGAATGATAATCCTATTAGTATACCAACTATATTGCAAACTATACTTAAATTTGATTTTCGTAAGAATAAGTAGCAATTATTTATTCATGATTAATAATAAAAGTTTTCTTTGTTGCTAACAAATGCATTTTTTTCACCTTTTTTGGTACTTCTTATTATAAGTGTACAAAGAAAATATTAATTTTATTTTACGACTATTGTAATGCGGAAGGGATAATTTGTTATTTTAATTAAGTAATCAATCATGCTTAAATTTCTGAAATAGTTAAGCAATGTGTTTCAATGTTAGAATGGAATATTTAATTATTTTTTCTCGTAGAAAGTTTCATGCTGAATTAATTTCGTCTGATTAATTTTTTACGTTGAATATTTATTTTATTATCATTGCTATTGCAAAGTTTCTTTTACTGAATATTTATCATTTTTATTTATTCTTGGGTTTAGTTTGTATTACAGAACACTTATTTTTATTCATAATTTTGTTCTTAATTTTGTATAATGATATATTTTTATTTATAAGCTTCAATTTTATTTGATTGGGAAAATGTTTTGTGTTCAAATATTTTTAGATTCAATATTTACTTACGAAACAAGCTTTATGTTTTTACTGGTTTTTATTTAATTGATTTGTTAATTGAGTTAGAGTTACTCTTAAGCATACGAATAAGTACAAGAAAATAATAAAAAATATAATGTTTGTATGGTTCTGTGAATCAAATATGAATATAATATTGTGAATCTTTTGTTCGCTATCTTGTGTAGAATACTCTACTCGGAGGAAAGTTAGAAACCTTGCAAAGAAGATATTCTGTTGAAATTAGATTGAAAAATAACTCATTTTAAAAAAGTTCGACTTCTAGAAAACTTCAAATTTTGTCGACTGCATTTATAATCGTGTCGTGTAATCTCTTATAAGACGACTCTTTTAATTTTCACATATATATGTTTAAAATGGAGAAAATCTTTGAATGTACTTCCGAAAAACAATTATTTTGCACGGTTAAGGGGACTTAGTACCTTTGCACCTTCAAAAATTCGATTTTTCAAATTTGATTTTAAAAAATAGTACTAAATGTTAGGAGCACTTTAAGAAAAACCGCGACAAATTCCGACAATTATTACGCCCTGTGCAACAAAAAATGTAAGTGTCTAAAGTGGCTTGTTCTATGTTATGCACTGTAAACAAACCTCTTTTTCTCAGTTTGCTATTTTCACACTTTCCCACAGGATTAAAAAAAATCTTTTGCATGCAGAGCTTTAAAATTTTACATGAGTGTTGTACTTGTAAATCTTTATTCTGTGAATCTCAATTTTGTTAATAGGATAATTAGATTTTATTTTATAACATGATACGTGAAAAAAAAGTTATTAAATACAAACTTGATAAATTTTAAATTTTTCAATTTTTTTAATGTAAGATATATTTAAAAATTTGAGGTTTACAGAATAAGGTTATTATTTAGCTTTAATTTGGTATAAGAACTATGGTTCTACTGTACATCTTTCAAAAGTTATCTTGCGGGTAACGTAAGGTAAGCTAATTTATTTTTTAATTTTTTGCACGCATATTTCATGTTGTATAAGAAAATATATTAATTTTATAGCAAAACTTGACCCAATATTTTAAACTATGCACTTTATTACACAAACTGGCAAAGTTTCATACCGAAATGAGTAAAAATAGTTGATTTATGAAGAATCGAAAAAAGTTTGTCAAAATGTTCTACTTTTGATTTCGTAAGGTACTAAGTCCCCTTAAACAAAAATACATAATGCATTTCATGCACACTATTTTAGTTTTTTTTACAGCCTTAAATCTTGAATCTTATAGAATTCTTAATGTCCATCATTTTTAGAAGGTGTTTGATTTGTTTTTTACTATGGAAAGTAGACTCTACATTCAAGTCAAACCTTTTGCGCTTACTCGTGTCTGTTTCTTCATTATAACAAACAGTCATATAAGATCTGCTCGGAAGTCGCTCTGCAATTATAGTTTTAAATTCTAAAAATGATATGCACTTACCACCCACATTTGATTTTTGATCTTCACTTATTAAAATTCAAGCATTCACAACACTGAGATAAGAAAAAATGAAGAATTGTTTTGAGAGTTTATTTCTTTGTGAGTGTCTTAACTCTATAACTTATCATTCTATCAATCAAATCAATTACACCCATTTTGATATAATATTCTTTTACTATTGCTGGTATTGACACACTTTGATGTATTTTTTCTAATTTTTCCACCAACGTTTACATTTATCTCGTGGTTCTATTTAAAGTTTGGATGAACATAACACACAGCTTTTTCATCGAACCATTTTACGATACATCACCCTACCGCATTTTCATATTTAATGATCCTCTTTCCATTTTTGAATTTTTTTTCTTCTTTTGTATCATTATTAGAAGACTAATCATACGTTTCGTTTCCATCCACACTTAGAAAATTTTATAATTAATTACTAGTGAAATTTTAATTCTAAAAGCGTGCAATACATTCAAAAAATTTTATTTTAACAAATTCACATAATAGGTAAGCTGATTTATTATAAAATGCACTTGAATTACTAAAATCATAAGTGTAAGTTCTGTAAATAATTTGGACAATTTGGGCTCAATTTCAATAACATTTATAGAAGTATATCCTTCTAAAAATGAAATGTATGAGTTTTTAGTTAGCATTGGAAGATCTCTCTCTCTCTCTCTCTAATTCAACTAATAACTAATTCAACCATCAAATATTACTTTTTGAGCATTCCATGACTTTCTGTTTTTTTTTTTTAAAAAAAGGTACTTTTCCATTTCTCTGTTGCAAATCACGCCAAGCAGACTTTATTGACGACAACACACAATATACACATATTCCGTTTAGCGCCGGTTGTATAATTTTTGTCGACATTATCACTTGCGCCCCCAAAATGGATAAGTACCAAAAATACTTCTGTATAGCAAAAATTAGTGAGTATGAATATCATCTACTGACAAAGACCTACTGTCCAATAGAATGACCATGAATGAAAACGAAGTTATTGTTTCAAAATAATTCACGCCAATACAGAAAAAATGACTTAATTGTATTATTTCTATATTTAAAATTTAATATTAGCTGCTTTAGTCTCAAAATACTCTACTGAAATACTAAAAAATAAAAAAAAAATGGAACAGGAAACTTACCATAAATCTTATTTCTTCTGTTGGTAGCTATTTTCATTTAATAATTCAACAAACATCCTATCGCTTTTTTAAAGTTCGGTTGCATAGATAGCAGCATCAAACAGTAGTATATAATGGACAAAGGGATTTTAGGACTTAAAAACGCAATGAATTATTTTACATGCAAAATTCATAGGTCCATTAGAAGAGACGCTGGGTCTCAGGAGGTTATAAAAATATTGATTGACAATGTATTAAACGACATTAAATGTTTAGATTTACTTCCACCGTTATTGATTCTGTAACCATTAATGCTGATTCATTTACAATAAATTGTTTACCGCTGCTGTATATTTTTATAAAATTTAACTGATCCTTTTGATATTAGAAAACTTCTTTTCTTGAAGAAAACTGTGTAAGACACTGAAAGTAAGGAAAACAATGAATCAATTTAATGACATCAAATATTGTTTTATAAAGCTGCAAATGAATACAAGTTCCATAAATATTATATTTTTGGCTTATAGTTGTTGCTAATTATTCTACTCATGGATGGAATTCTGTGTTTTGAACATTCTTACGGTATTTTGAGTTAAAGAATCCTAAAAAAATTATTTTTCTTAAAAAATAAAGATAAACAAAAATAATAAGACAGTATTGGCACCATAACAAGACAATTTATTTACTTTCAGCTAAGATGTTATTTCTAAGTACAATAATTCTACAATAAGTCAAAATTCTCCTTGAAAATGCATCTAATGTTCAAGTCTTCAGATTTTCTTGCGTTTGTTGAAGAAGCAATATTATGATGATCGTCCTTTTAATAAATACAAAAAGTGTTAATTTATGGATGGAATTTCTTCATGTCTTTGGTGATGGCGAGAATGTTCTCATCGTCCTTATCCTAAACTTGATAAAGATGCTCCAACGCAATAGTCAATAACATATTTTGTGCTTGTAGAAGAGGCGAAAATATTAGCATCGTCCTTTTCGTAAACACAATAAGTGTCACTTTATGGGTGGAATTCTTTCTTGTATTTGGAAAAGTCGAGAATTCTCTCATCGTCCTTATATCCTAAACATAAGAAAGAAGCTCCAATGCAATAGTCAAATGATTTCCTTGCGCTTGTAGAATAGGCGTAAATACTAGGATCGTCCTTTCCGTAAACACAAGAAGTGTTACTTTATACATGGAATTCGTTCTTCGTGGTGGAGAAGGCAATAAAAATTTGATCGTACTTTATCCGTAAAAAAAAGTCCAGTAGCCAACAGCTTTCTTGCGCTTGTTGAAGAGTAGAAATTATTACAATCGTCCTTTTCATAAATACAAGAAGTGTTTCTTTAAAGATGAAATTAATTCTTGTCTTTGGAGAAGTTCATAAGACTATGACCGTCCTTTATTCATTGTATAAGAAAGATGCCCGAATGCAATAGTCGATAGCTGTACGAAGAGGCGATGATATTTATATAATCAAAATTTTCCATAAGGGCATGAAGTGTTAAGCTTTAGTTGGAATATTGTTTGGTTGCTGTTGTTGGTCAAAATGGTACAGACTTTTGGTTTCTTTGGTAACAGAAGGAAATGTTATATCGTAAATTCAATTACTTTGTGGTTTTTGTTTCAGTTGAATTTGAAAGTCAATATATTTTATATTATTGTCCTCTTTTATATTAATTTGAGCTCTGTATGTTTATGATGAGCTTAGAATTCTGCCAGGTAGGCTGGGAGTTCCAAAACTTGGCAGAGGGAAAACACTGCACGAGAGCGAACAACTGGAATAAAACTCTTTTTTTATAAACGAAAGTTAGTCTCTCAGTTTCAGGGTAAAGCTCAGCTTTCAAGTCAAGTGCTTGGCAGATTTTAAACATGGTTAAAGAGTAAACGACAGAAATTGGTGTTAACTTCCTTTCGTTTCTCAGAGGAGTTTGGATACAATCTCCAGTTTCTTCAAACTCAAGTCCAATGCTTGACAGATTCTATAAACCATAATGGATCATACAACAGGAGTCCTATTGTTTCTATTGTTCGGGCTGAGTTGCTCAAAGGGAACCAATGGCTCCTCAGTATCCGATGAGAGGACAATTGCGGCGTCAAGGTGAAATACTTGAAAATTTCAACAACCTCAAAAATCAATATCATTTTTTTTTTCAATCTCAAAAAAAAAAAAAAAAAAAAGACAGTACATCAACTTCGAAAACACAGTTGAAGGCATGCTCCAACAAGTGCAGGACAATCTCGAAAACAAAATGGACTGCCATAGCCGAAACAAACTCATAATAGCTTAGTAGTATCACTCAAAGTATGAAAATCTTTCAAAAAACGCAACCAAATTCTCAAAAGCAAAACAGTAAAATGATTTTCAAATTAAACAAAATGCATTGTACTATTGTCTCTAATGTTGAGTTGCTAAAATCCTTATTGTGTTACAAATATTAATATGTTCGAAATATTACTTTATTTTTATCAATACTAAATCAGTGTTATTACATTGTTGTTCGCGTATTGTTAAGGAATCGCAGTTCTTGGAATATTTTACATAACGCGCTCTGGCTCTTTATACTGAGAATACATTTTTTCCTCCCTTAGAAAAGTTGATTATTTTCTAATAAAATTTTAAAATTTGTTAGGAGAATAATTCATAAAATTTATTTATGCACGTTTATATATATATTATATATATATATATATATATAAGTTCAGATAATGAGAAGGTGTTTCTTAATTATTCATTTATAATTTAAACATTATCACGCAAAAATGATAAAAATATTACAAATATTGTAATATTGTAATAATACTTCAGAATTTAAATTGTGCAAAACACCATGAAAGTGCTTTAAGAAATACAAAAATTAATTTTGGCACTGCATTTTCAGCACCACACAAAATATTAATTAAAGATTCGACTACTACTTGTTCTTAAGATTCTACCTTTTTTGAATAATTAACTTAAAAATCTCTTATATATATTTCCTTTTACATTGAAAAAAATAATTGTCATTAAATCTGTTAGTAACTAGTTGTGTTATTTGCGCAAGTCAATTATAGAACACAAATCCTCCACAAATTACTGCAACTACATTTTATTATGGCTCACTGATAAATTCATATAAGATGATTTGAGATGTTTCACACATGCCGGTTTAGTAAATATTGAAAGGTATTTTATCAATTGTTACATATGAATAAACTTTAAAAAATGTTTCGCAATTTTTAAGCATATAACAACATTCTGTAGATTGTTAATCAATTCGTCATAATGAAGCAAACTATTAAGCTTATATTCTGAAGTTCTTGATTTACTTGCAACGGTAAATAAATTTTAAAAGAAAGAGAGGGAAATAATTTAGAAATTATGTCTCTAAAGTGATTACCTAAATGAGAGAAATATTCTATTGCTTTTATTAGTTGTCTTTTGTACTGAATCGAATTTCACATATGCTTATTTTTTATTTGCTTAACATTTTCTATCTTATACATTACATTCTCTTCTGATACTAATGTAAATTTTAAAAAACAACTACTAAGTACATAATAATATTTCTACTCCCAAACACATGTCATAATAAGGACGATTAACTTATAAATCAAACTATTTTATGTTTTTAAGTCTTTAATTTAAAATGAATTTTTAACTATCTGTTTTCAATCCTGTAAATGAATCCTACATAAAAAAGGATTTATCTAAAGTATTTTTTAAAAAGTTTTGTTTTCCTTATTTAATTGGAACTAATACAAATATAAAAAACGGAATTTAATATCTAATTTAAACTGAATGAATGATGACATGAATAGATTTTATGTTATTACTTCTCAAACTTGAAAACAAAAATGGATACTAATGAAATTGTATAAAACTAGTGTTTTATTTATATTAGTTTTTGAAAATATTGATATATTTGAAAATTAAAGAGATTGATGTTTCTTACCTCAGGCACTAAATCATATCTAAAGACGGATTGTTATAATAACCAATTTTTTATTGTAAGATTTATTACATAAACTTGCAGTTACACTAAAAAATTGGTACATTGAGTGGTTGCTATTGAGAATTAGATGTGTGTATGGGGGTGGGGGGTAAAACAATACAGACAGCAAAAAGTAACGGGAATTCGGATAGTATAATAGATATAGGCATATTCATGCAAAATTTTAAAAATGCAGTCTTAAAATAAAAAGTTTTCGACGTACTTCGTTTTCTGTGTAAATTTAAGTAGAGAAACAACAGTTAATAGTATATACCGATTTTATTGTGGCTAGTTTTAATATTTAAGTGTATTTTTTTTCTTTTGAGATTTTGATTAATAATACCAGGATGTAATTTTCATCTTAGCAAAAAATATTACATGTGCATTACAATTAAATAGGTTTCGAAAAATCAAAAGTAATCAATAATCTAATCAAATAATCAGACAGTAAGGTTTCCCCCCTTTTCTTTTAAGAAACAAATTCAAACATTGAATGAAAAGGCTAATGGAAATTCACAAGTATACACTCTTACATTAATAACCTCACGGCACAGGCATATCGATTAAAACATTAAGGCTTAAATATGACAAATTTGTACAGATACACAATGAAAACTGGCGTATCAGCAACACACACATTAAGAAATTACAAGAAAATACTAGAGAGTGCATTTAAAGTACTAAATGAGCTCTTACCTTTATAATATTGAGTCGATTTGGCACCAATTCGATCCTGTCGACTGCGCCAATAAAAATGTGTTCGTTCAACTGATGGCTAGTTCTGGATACAAAAATGGCCACGATCCAAAATAAACACAATTTATTTTAATTAAATATTTTACACGTTAAGTAAATCTAGTATCGATAATTTAAAGTGATTTTGAAAACCAAATACACATTCCAATTGCGAAAACTCCCATCCAAACAAAAGCAACTTCACCTTCAATCGGCCTGAACCTCCGTCGCCAGCCCAATTCTATCTCCTGTTCGATTTTCACAGCTCGAATTTTTCCAAACGGATTCAGCTCTTAGTTAACGAGCTTTAGTTAACAAACGGTTTATGAGCCTTAGTTATTTCTTCCACTCGGATCCTTGCTACGCCAATAAAAAGATAATTCCCCAAAACTCATTCAGTGAGTGTAATATTTTCTGGTGAAGAGGTAGCTTAGTAGACATGGTAGTGATCTAGTGGCAGTTTTTGTTTCGTCGAGTTGTGTAGTAGAGTCCTGATGCCACTAAAAAGGATGCACGTTAAATATGTCAAGGTTCTAAGTCCTCTCCTTGACATTCGAATTTTGCGTTGGTGGTGCCAGCTCAGATACCATTCTCCTCACTTCATCGATACTCAAAATTGCCAGATCAATTTGCTAACAGTTCTCGATTGCTTCAAAGTGTGACGTTAATAAAAGTAGTCAATAAATCAAAAATAATTCTTCGCTTTATACTTCAATACACTGCAAAATATGCAATAAATATTGTTTTATTTCTTGTACTAGATAATAATTTAATTTGGTGACCAAAAACATAACCATTTTTTTTTTTAAAGATATCTAAATAAGTTAAGTTTCACAGAGTTATATACATGTAAACATACATACATACACACACAGATATACATATTGTGACATATTCAATTTTTAAAAAACAAACGATTTAATCTCAATGTGATACTTTTTTAAGATATTATCTGTATAACTTATAAAGACAGACGATTTAATTTAATGTGATACTTTTTTTTAAGATTTATCTGTTCGACTTTTAAAGGCAGACGATTTAATCTAATGTGATACCTTATTTAAGACATTACCTATTCTACTTTTAAAAGCAGACGATTTAAACTTAAAGTAATACCTTTTTCAATATTCTTTATTAAGATATTTTTTTTTTGCAACACCAGATCATAGATTTGATTTTAGATAATTTACTGGCAACGAATATGAAATTTTAGTATTGAGTTTGGTTCCGAGAGGTAAAGACGAATGTTGGAAAAGTGGTGCTTGTGTAAAATTGTGTCTTGATTTTATGCTTGAAAAGATGTGCGCAAATAAATGTGATGTCCTGAAAACAAGTCATTTTTATTAATAGTCTTCAATACAGTACAATATATATATATATATATATATATATATATGAAATATATTAAACGTTTGTTTTGACATTAATAAATTAGTACGAATACATTATCGAAATTTACGACCGTGGAAAAGCGGATTAAACAAATTTTATGAGTGCGGGAACAAATAAAAAAAAGGATAATTTGGAATTGGATCAGGAAGTGAGACGAACTCTTTACTTTTCAATTAGGGGGGAATAGATTATAATGGAAAATTAAATTGTTATTAAAAGAAATTATTAAATTAATAGTTAAATAATTTATATATATGTATATATATACACATATATAGTCTCTCTGTTTTGAACAATGTTAAGTGTCTTTGTTTTCGCCTGGCATAGACTTTACGCAATCATCCACTTAAGCCCTTCATCCCATGCGGGAGACTTCACTGTTTACTGTGGTGTTTCACGAAATATGGTGCGCGAGTTCAACAAACGTACCGCGATGCATTTCATTTCATTTTTTGCACATTTCCTCAAAGTATTTTTTTTTAATTAATTGAAGAAATTAAAGGAAAGAAAATAAGTAAGGTGATTAGACAACAGAGTGTGCTTATACAATTTTTTTTGCTTATAATCATAACACGTAATATATATAATCATAACACGTAATAAAGTGCTTATAATTATAATAATAAGAATTCCAAGTTTTACATGGCTTAAAAAAAAGAAAATTAAAATGTAGATAAGAAGATGATCTAGTAGATTATCCTAGCAATCCAAGCTATGGTGCTGGTATGTATCAGTAAATGGCTTAAAGTTTGTACTTTAAATTGCATTTTCTCAAAAGTGTAAATTTCAGCACAAAAGTAACATTTTTGAAAAACCTACTTATCTTATAGGTTTGAAACTTCGTGCATGTATTACTAGAACATAAAGAAATATTTTAATGAGAGATTTTGTCAAAAAAATTTTAGAGGCTAAATGTACGGAAATTTTCTTTATTTTTTAACTTCTCACAGGTTACTCCACATAATATATTTAAAAAAAAAAAAAAAAAACTAATTGAAATTTCAAATGAAGCTCTCCTTGAAATAATAATAACTATACAATAAATGAACACAAAAAATTGATAACTCTACGACCAGTCAAAGTTTTAAAAATGTTCCTTACACTTGGTCATTTTTAACATTACTGAGATAGGAAAAATGCAGCAAGAAGTGATCCCCGTTAAAAATTATGTACTGCCTTTCAAGTATTTTGTGGCCATAGTAATCTAGTGATCATGGTTTCGGACTCTCACCCGGCGTTGCTTTCGTCGAGTCGGGGATTCGTGCTGTGAGGCCACTTTGTCGAGTAGCGGGGTTGAATGTTATTGAGGTCCGAAGTCTCCCTTGGCGTAGTGTGGATGTTTGTACAGGGAGGTACCAGCTCAGGTTTCGTCCTTGTCACTTGATCAATGTTCACAATTACGCAAACCGTCGCCAATAGCCATCATGTTGCTTCTCAATGCGGTGTTAATAAACAGTCCCATTCTTGAATATCTTGAATGTCTTGAATCAAAAGATGGTAAATTTGTATCGAATAACAGAACCTTTGCTTATAGAATGAAAAATGCGATTTTATGTAAATTCTTATGTTTTAAGACATGAAATCTGTATTCAGTATCCAAGGTAACTTAATTATAACCCATGACTTGAATAATCCAGTAAAATCAAGTATTTATCATCTGTATTGAATTAAAAACAGAAACTTTTTAATGAAGCATTGACTATTTGATTAAAAGTCTGATTTTTTTTTTTTCATAATGATTTAAGAATTGTACTTTTATTCGTTTTGAAATTATAGGTTTATTTTTGTTATCAAAATATTAAGTTATATCGAAACTATTTGTACTAATACTTCTGAACCACAAAAAAAAGTTGATAAGATATGGCGCACTTTAATAAAAAAGTAACATGTGTAGCAAGAAAGTAATTGTGGAAATGTCACTGATAAATTTGTTTGTGAAGTAATTTTTTGTTATTTAATCAATAAGAAATAAATTTAATACAAAGTTCTTAAGTAACAAATTGTTTTCTGTGCCTACCTAAAATTTTAATAATACTTTTTGGTAAATTGTTAAAAATCACACATTTTTAACTGCTAATTAAAAGTGGTATTAAAGGTCGATACTTGTATCTTTTCTTTAAAACACACACACACATGCATTGTTATCCATAAATCTTTTAAAAACAACACACAAATACTGTTACTTATATTCAATATGAAATTTATATTAGTTAATTACTTTTACAGCGATCATTATACTAAGATTGAACTTCTCCGAAATTTCTATAAATCTAGGACTCTGCGAATCAACTAATTTGAAATTAATTACTTTGTTCTGCGATGGCAGTAAAATCCTATATCACAAACACCAATTTGAAATAAAATTAAAAGAAAACAACTATTAAATTTGGATTAGTGATTCTTACTAAATAAAATTAAGGAAAATCTGTAATTAATAGACTCTCCGCGGAGTATGTGACGTCATCACAAACAAATTACTGATTAATCAGCATTCTAAGAAGCTAGAAACTCCCTGAGTTAATTGGATATAAAAGCAAAGACTGCGCATCTGTCATCAGCTTTATAGAATTTCAGTTTGTTGGATTCTTAAAGACAATAAACAAAGATTGACCTTTAAGTTAAACATATTTGCCAATTATATTTAATTATCACATGCAAAGAAACCGTAAGGTACATATGCAAGTAACTATTGCAAAAACTACATCTTATGACTTTAGACTACTGGCGAATTTCTTTTCAATAACCTCGGAGACTTTTTGTAGTTTTAATTGCATTAAATAACAGCTCCTTTCAAGCGAAAATGATCATTTTTAGAAAAATTAGGCGACGTTAAGAAGTGCAGAAAATTAAATTAGAGATTGTGATATATAAATGAAATAGAGTTGAAAGGAAAAATAAGGCAGAGAGAGGTTAACGACAACAAACTGATAGATGTGTAGATTGGAATTAACCATCATAATTATTCATTTATATTGATAATAGTTGGAAGTGGCCCATAATCAAAATAATCGGCATCGAATCTGCTATAATAAATAAGTACTTGAATCGAAATGAGTGATTTGGTAAGCTAAGACTTCATTATTTGAGCATAAAATAGGATTAACTGAGTTAAGAGTGATTTGGAAAAGAACGATCTAGCATATTCTTTTGTTTGGTAATAAACTGTGTTTTTTTTCTCTGACGGATCTTCAATTGGAGTTTTAAACTTATTTACTATTGAATTAGACCTTAAGATGGCCAAAGAGTTATATATAAATAATGAAGGAAATAAGTCACTATCTCTGCATGTGAATTACAAGGGTGCCTTAAGGGGACTTAGTACCTTACGAAATCAAAAGTAGAACATTTTGACAAACTTTTTTCGATTCTTCATAAATCAACTATTTTTATTCATTTCAGTATGAAACTTTGCCAGTTTGTGTAATAAAGTGCATAGTTTAAAATATTGGGTCAAGTTTTGCTATTAAATTAATATATTTTCTTTACCAACATGAAATATGCGTACAAATAATTTGAAAAATAAATTAGCTTACCTTACGTTACCCACAAGATAACTTTTGAAAGATGTACAGTAGAACCATAATGCTTATACCAAATTAAAGCTAGATAATGACAGTATTCTATAAACTTCAAATTTTAAATTTACCTTACATTAAGAAAATGGAAAAAATAAAAAAGTTATCAAGTTTGTATTTAGTAACTTTGCTTTCATGTATCATGTTATAAAATAAAATCTAATCATCCTATTAACAAAATTGAGGTTCACAGAATAAAGATCTACAAGTACAACACTCATGTAAAATTTTAAAGCTCTGCATGCAAAAGATTTTTTTTAATCCTGTGGGAAAGTGGAAAAATAACAAACTGAGAAAAAGAGGTTTGTTTACATTGCATAACATAGAACAAGCCACTTTAGACATTTACATTTTTTGTTGCACAAGGCGTAATAATTGTCGGATTTTGACGCGGTTTGTCTTAAAGTGCTCCTAACATTCAGTACTATTTTTTAAAATCAAATTTGAAAAATCGAATTTTTGAAGGTGCAAAGGTACTAAGTCCCCTTCAGTTTTAATGATAAATTTCTACACTTTAATGCATAATTAACTACATCAAGTTCAATATCCCTTAATTCTGAATAGAGTTGCGGATTTCCAAGGGTTAGGGGTGTGAGTGCTGCGTGTCTGTTCAAAACGAGTAGGTCGTACTGGCCCCGCTTTTCCGAGATTCATCGTGAGAAATAATAGTTCTCAACCGGAGGGATGCAAGAGGTCGTTAGGGAGTCCGAGAAAAAAAAAACCGGTACTAGCAGTCACTCAGCCGAAAAAAGGACAAAAAGTACTTAAAAGTATTTTAAAAAAGTTTGAAAAGTATTTTGAGGTTTTAATAATATTGTTAGTTGTAATATTGACCTGACTATCAATAAAATCATTCACTATCGTTAATACCTTTACGAATTTTGTGGAAGGTAGGTGATATATGGGACATTTAATTTTCTTAGAAAAATATGTTCTATAATCTAAAACGATTATTGGCGTCTTCCCTCCACAGGGAGAAGAGAAACTTAAAATATCAATCTCCTCTTTGGACTGTTTCCCAAAACGTCGTAAATTGCTTAGAAAAAGAATGAAGCTGGCATCAGAATTTTGTATGTTTACATAAATGACTGATGAAATAAAATTGAAAATTTTAATCAGGAGAGCATGATAAAATAACATTTAACAAATGAATTAACAAAACATACAAATGAATTAACATCATAATAGATATTTTTGTTCATTAAAAATATTATTTCTGTGCATTTAATTATTGTTTAACCCGAATTTTATTTTTCTCAATTCGATCTCATCTTAACCACATTGAATCCCTTTGTCCTGTCCTTCATCAAATATATTATAGAAGATTACAACTTTCATACATGTCACACAAGAATAATTAAAAACATTCCATTTTCGCATATTGTCCAGGGATGTTAGTGCAATAAATAGTATCATGTGCAGGTTTATTGACTCAAATACTGGGAATGTATGTTTGTGCCCTAGTACGAAACTTGCAAATAGTTTGACAATGTAGAGTGGTTATGAGTGGTATCATAGCAATTAATCCATTGCAAATAGCATATGGATTCCGGGAATTAAAATTATACGAGTTCCGGGAAATCGAATATTTGAATACCAGAAGATATATTAACGTGCAAATAAATTACATTTCTATGTAAGATATAAAAAGCTTGATTGTTAATACTATGCTGATTTTGTTGATCCCGTATTATTATTAATAATTCTAATGCGTTGAAAATAATACTGCATAATTTATATTTTTAAATATTATAAAATTAAAAAGATTGTTTTAAAATTTTTAAATAATAGGAAGTATTTATATAAATAGATAAGATAATGATTTCATATGTGAATGAAGTAAGATAATTATTTTATGACTGTGTGAATATTGAACAAGAAAATTCCTCTTATTTTTTATGTCAGAGAATTTTATTTCTCTAATGGTCTTAAAGAAAGTTATGTTGAAACTAGAGGGAATCGAGGGCGCTACGCACCACTCTCTCTAGAAACAAAATTGAATAGACTTCTGACTTGTTCAGAGAATGACCAAGGTACATGTAAAGAAATTTAAACTTGCGAAAATACAGAATAATTTAAAATGATTCACCCGATTTCAAAATTCCATATTTTCATAAATAAATGTCACAGAATGATATGGATGCAAAGGGAAAATATAGAAGTTTATTTTACAAGTGTCTGATATAAATTCCTTTAGTTACATGTATAATGTTTATTTCGAATTAATATGCAATGATTTCTTCAGATCACGTGGTATTGGATGGAAGGAATCAGCAGTCAGAAAGTCTAGAAAGGATTACCCTTACAGGTCTGATTCCATGAAAAGCTAACATTCGCCAGAAAAATTATGACGTAGAATTTTTTAATTTTGAAATGTGTCATGATCACGAATACGACTAGCTGAGGCTTAGATAGTTTTTTAATTAGTCACGAACCTTATTAGAAATATCGTGGCTGCGCTAGCCTTGTGGTCAAGGTTTCGGATTTGGGGCAGGCAGTTTTCGTGAAGTTGCGGGTTTTGTGCCCTGATGCCACGAAAGACCACGTAGCTGGGGTGATGAATGTCAAATCGGTCGAGGCTCGAAGTCCTCCCGTTGGCGTGGTGAGGAAGTTAGGAGAGGGTAGTGGTAGCTCAGATGCCATTCTCGTCACCAAGGCTCAAAGTTACGAGATCCGTCGCCAATAGCCATTGTGTTGCTTCTATTGCGACGTTAATAAAATCAAACTATACTAAAACAATAAATTTCCTTGCTACGAGTGCCATCTCTTGGATTTTGTAAGGGTTCATTGAGCAATCTTCGTGTATATATATTTTATATATATATATGTGTGTGTGTGAAATAGCTCAGGTTTGTCAATTGGGTGATTAATGTTTTTCTTCTTTAAATTATAAATGCAATCTATAAGGAAAAAAAAACAGTGAGCATAAAATCTAAGCAAAAAAACCAAACCAAATTTTAAGAGTGAATAAAGGCGAATATTGAAATATATATGACAATTCACAGTGTGCTAATTAAACATCATAATGAAACAACAACTAGTAGCTAATTAAACGTAAATTGTTTTTAAAAAAAATGCTGAATTACAATTTTACCTACAGCAATATTTTAGCCGAGTTAAAACAAACAAATGAATTATTATGCGTTTACAACAAGAAAACATGGCACAAAAGTTTCAATAATGCTTTTGCTAATGTTCCTAAGTAATGAAGCAAACATGAAGTTAAATGGCTTGATTAAAAAATGGAAGAAAAGGTGGAAGAAACAGAATGCAGTACATTACTTTTATAATTAAATCCGACGGAAAATTAATGGAAAAACATCAGAGCACAGAAAAATTAAAATAGATGCCAGCCGTGTGAATTAATGGCTGTACATTAGCTTAATAGCTTAATTTTCATTTATAATGCTTCTTAAAGCTTAGCACTTGGAAATATTTATGAACGTATTAAATGCTTGGATCACTCGGAATCCCTTACATCATTTAAATAGAGAAAAAAAGCCCAAAATTTAAATATAAATATGAAAATGGTGTAATAAAATAATAGTAAATATGAATACTGTTTAAAAAACAAGCATTCATAATTGAGCTTTATTTTATGTTGTTGCTATAGGAACGACTCTATAGCGCTTAAATTGTTCAAGATACACCACTAAATGTAGAATCCCTACTACACTATCGATAATTTTGCAACCAGGGAAATGGGGAAGTGTGTATGTTCGAATTGGGTTGCATTCTTATTCTTTTTAATGAGATTTAATGGATTTTACTCATTTAGAAAAATTGAATTTTCTATAATTTAGAATTTTCTGACTAAACTTAGAAGTTTGATGATTGTAACATCAGTTCTGACCATATTAGGTTTATTTGATAATAGTTCTTCAAGAAATGGTCAATCTAGATGTAGTGCACATATTATCTATAACATTTATATAATTTATTATCCATATAATCTTTTTAGCATTTCATCAGTATAGAACAGACACAGTTGTTAACATCACTATAGAGTTGTCATGGTCGTGGACTCGCGGTCGGCGTTGTTTTCGTTGAGTCGTGGGTTCGAACCGTGATGTCACTAAAGATCCACCATATAGTGAGCTGATTCACGTTAAATTTGGTTGCGATCACAAGTCCACCCATTAGCGCGGAGTGGTAGTTTGGAGAGGGAGTGGCCAGCTCAGTTGTCGCGCCTTTCACTTGAACAAGGTTAAAATTATGAAGTCAGACAAAATAGATTATCACAATTTACGGATATACTAAATAGTAGGCTTGTCCAATCCAAAGGATTTTGTGAGCCACTTACGAAATGCATTTAATATATATATTTATTTTGTGTAAATGTATTTTTAAAAAAAAAAATAATTGGATAAATATACTCCTTACCGTTTTCAAATTTAAGGTTTAAATTTGTCTAATATTTGTGTTTGTTAGCTATTATTACGATGCAATATAATTTAAAAGTACATTTCTAAGGATGAACACATTTATATCATTGTTCAGAGAATGGAGCTTTATTAACTTTAAATCTAAAATGAATCTCTTTTATCATAAATATTGTGGAATTTTTTACATATAATTTTAAGCTTTTCATCTAAGACATACTTTCAACCGTTATAAAAATTTATTTAAATTAAGTTTTGATGTTGATCTAAAAGTAGATTAGGCTTACCTGCCGAATTGTTATTATAATTAAAAGTGAATTATCTAATCTCAGTATTTATAAATGATAAAATTATTTTTGTTTATTCAATTTTGTTCACAAAAATGTAAGTATAGAATAGTTTAACTATTATTAGCTGGTCTTCCTTGTTTATATTTTTATCATTTATATTTAATGTAAGAATAAATAAAATTTTTAAATTAAATTTTTCAAAAGACATAACTTTGTCAGATCTTCAGTATTCATGAAATGAAGAAAAAGATCTTGAAATTCATCATCATGAATTTACTAATTATTGTTTTAAATGTGTTTAATTAAAATCGTTCCACGTTTAATAATAGCAGTTTTATTTAGTTTACTGACAGTCTCTTGTAAAATGAATAGTTAGCAATTTACTTGCTTTTGTAATGTTAGTATCAAAACCATTTAGAACGGTTTTGAATTTAATTGATATTTATAAATTTTAGGTGTTAAAAATATATGATACAGATTTTTAAAATATAGGTATTTTTTAATTTTAGTTATTTGAAAATCAATGTTTTTATACAATGCTGTTAGTCTGTTAATAATTTCACAATCAGTAGCTTTAATTTCAATAAAATCATTATTTACTTCTAGATGCTTATTAATCCTTTCATCAGAAAAATATTTGCAAATTATAACATAATTACCTGGAAATTTATCTACATACCCTATTAAAATTCTTGGTGTAGTTTTAATTTTGTAAATTTTAATGCTATCAAAGTTTTGAATTTATTGTTGCCAATACCTTTAATGATATTATCTTAAAATTCATTGAAAGCTTCTAGAAGTAGACCATATTGTATAGCTACAAAAACAATAAATTTATCAATTTCGTAACTTATTTGTTTCTTAATATAAGGGTTGTTATTTGAAATCTTTTGCACGTATACCTTTATGCATGATATTTCTTAATACTTTGTTTTAACTTATTTTCAAATATCTAATAATGAAAATGATCATTAATATAATTTTTGTATTCATTGCATTTCGATATGCATAAATAGAAATTGATATTCTTTCACTATTTTTTTACTGGTGATAAGGTGGTTTCCTCAACAAATTTTTCGAACAAATTTTTATTTACTTAAAACTGTGAACTTAGAGATTAATTAGGTCAAAAATAATCATATAATGGGAGAGAGAAGCTCTGAATAATGACAAGAACTGAATAAAATGAGAGTGAAAATCATAGAATGAGAAGACGGTCATTTGATGCTGTCACATAAGTTAAAAAAAAATGAAAGTAAACTGTTACACAATTGTACATATATATGAGTGATTTATAAATGATGCTCCCAAAGTAGATATTGGAATAGGGTTACGTATTGTATGTGAGAGTGCTTAAAGTTTGAAAAAATCGTATACATGCGTATCGAATTCATGCGAGTGAGTGTTTGTATTAAATTTTACGAACTTACTTAAATGAGCTACCGGGAAGGATGCAAGATCTCCAAAAAAGAGGAAGAAAGTGCCCTTTCCTTCAGAATAGACCGATAACATTCCTGAACAAAAAGTGCGCAATGACTTTCAACGGGTCTTTCATCTATGAATTTAAAGGTTCGAAGAAGCGCCATCCTAAATTAAAACCCTCTGTGCCATGATGATGGAGACCACGTGTCGCTAGAAACAATTACACATTGCTTACGTTTTAGGGACAAAAAACAACTTCACATTAAATTGTCAAAGAAATTAATTTATATAAAAATGTTCAAAAATGCTTGCAATTTACATATTTCTTATATTGTTGCATATTCAGTCGTTTTATCTTCAATGAGCTGATTGTTCACAAGCATATTCTTGTCTCGTATCCTTATAACTCATTCTAAAACTTTCCGTCGATCTTATCGAATCTTAAAGATTTAAATCGTTTTCGATCTCTTTGAACCGTTCCTAGGTCTCGATAAATGAAATAGTATTTTTCAACATTTTGATTGCACATTTGTCGAAATATCATACTTTTTGCCCAAAGTTTTATTTTTCATTGTGCTCTCAATGCCTTTCAATAAGTTCAAAATTTTTTTCACCCATAGATTTCTGTATAGTGAGCCTATAACAAATATAAAGAGAAATTTAATTTAAAGTAAAAAAAATAGTGCTCAAAATTAGGAAAGGGATTCGTAGAACAAAAGCTAAGAATAAAATGTTATATATATAATATTTCTTTACGTCTATATGCATGTTTATATACAGCTCTTTTCGTGTGGTTATTTTAATTTTGTAACGAGTTTCCGAATTTCAATTATAGAAGTAGATTTGCGCTGTATTTGCACAATCTCTCTGTGTGATCCTTTTCGATTTCTAGTAATTCCCCTAGAAGCGTTTCAATAAGCATTACTTAAGAAATTGGAACTTCATCTTTGATAATATCGAAATAAATGTGTTCAATAAAATTACATGCACGCATAGATTTCCAACATTTCGAATCTTAAAATCTAATTATAAAATTTGCTTGCAGTTCTTCTAATTTTTTTGTATCACTTTAAATCCCCCCTCTCGGTATTGATTATATTTTCTTTTACTCGTGGAAAGTAATTAAATATCTTGTTCTTAAAATTGTTCACAAAATATTTATCTTCAGAACTAATTGCTAAAAATTAATATATGTAATAAAAAGATTTTTTTTTCTTATCTTTCCAGCTATAAGACTCTCGTTGTAAATGTTCTAGCCATGATACCCTCGTTATTATTGGCTCGTAATAAAAATATTTATTCTGATGGATTTTATTCTAAAAAAGATTTATTCCAAAAAATAATCTGTTAATATTTGTCCACAATGTCGGTGATTAATGAGGAAATTTGGTCGATCAAATAGTTTAGTCTCGAAATACAGTCATGCCTCATATGAAGGACATGGGCCAGAATGTTTGCGCACAAATTGTATCTGGACTATTATATTACAAATACCTTTCACTGGCTTTGAACGACAGTTATAACGTCACAGACAACGTGCAGCTAAGCATATTTGTGCGTAACACGAATGATAATTTTTATATCGTGGAAGAATTTGTGTTACGTTAACTAATCTTAACTACAAACAAGGTCATTTTTAAAGAAATATGCAATTGAAGTTAAAATGTAGGTTGAGTTAAACAAAATAGTTTTTGTATAGATAGAACGTTCTGAATGGTTGTCAGGATAAAAGAAAATTTTTTGTTCAAAAATTAATTGTTCGAAAATTATTTTGGGAGAAAGTCTTTTAAGTATCACTATTATTATTTATCATAAAGCTCTATGTGCGTAAGGACTTAAATAGTCTTCTGTTATAGATCCTATAGTGCACTGTATCAACAAAATATGAACTCAAGCTCTGAATCAACAACGATTTCGGGTGCTTTTAGAGGAAGAAAGGGAAGAGGATGACGATTTACTCCTTCATTGTTGTGTGCACTGGCTTTCCAAAAGAAGTGCTCTTGCGAGATTTTGGAATTTGAGAAAGGGTGTTGTAAAACATCCAGAAGAATGCCATGAATTGCCCAGTGTTTTTTTGCTGATCAAGAATGAATGGCTATGGAATTTAGCTTTTCTCACTAATATTATGGGATATAAAATAATTTAAATTTGAAGTTATGAGGAAAACATTGTATTTTCCCCAACTTAGATAGTTATACATCTTTTTCTTCAACAAACTTTTACTTTTTCGTTGAGAATTTGAAGAAAAAAAAGTTTAATACAATTCATATTAATGTAGGAACTAGCTCCCAAAGTCATTAATACTCCGAATTATGATTGATTAAAATGTCATATTCATTTTTCAGTATTTATTCAGTGCTAGGTTTCATGATTTTTAAACAAATCAAGAAATATTAATATTTTCACAAATCCTTTATCAATTTTTATGCAAGACGTTGGTTGCAATTCATTTAAATTCCAAATTGAAATTATTGATTTACAGCACCATTTTATATAATAAAACAAATGCAAGGAATTTATTTCAACTACAAGTGATCCAAATTAGATTGAGGTTTGAATATTTGAACCAACAAAATGATTTCTCAAGTTTTGACGATTTGGCTGTCAGATATATTGATTGTCTGCTATTATTGATAAGATATTACACGATCTGATTGTCAGATTTAGATCAACATATATTAGTGAACAATGTTTTTTATTATGAGCTTATTAAAATCAAAATATCGTTCAAGATTAACCGATATGGAGCTAAAACACCAAATTTTGTTAGCAACTTCTAGAACTAACCTTAATATAGTTCAGCTGTTAGAAAATACTTATTAAAAACATCACTTATAAAGTACTGACTGTTTAATAATTACTTAGAATAAAAATGTTTGAAGTTATCCGTTTTTGTTTTTATGTCTATCTTATCTGACTGAATCTTTGCAGATAATATAACTTATTTTTTTGTTTCATTTTATGTATTATTTTTTATACTATTATTAGTACACGTACATAAAAAAGATGTGCTGTTTGAAAAAACTTCATACTCAGTTTGTAAATAGCAATTTGTGATCTTTCTATATATTTATGTTGAAAAAATTGGAAATGGTACATATGATTTCTGTTTACTTAGATAATGGCACATTTCCCAAAAGGGTTGGCCACCCCACCATTAAATTCTATTTTTCCCAGAGTATTTTAAGCATGAAAGAGATATTTAACATGTGTAGATGATGTTTCAAAAACAAATGGAAACCAGATAATTCATAATGCAATAGAGTTTTATTTTTATCATAAACATTTATCTTATAAACATTAATTACATAAATTCCAAAACACGTCAAAATGTTTTCTTTCTGCTTGAGAGATAAGCGTTTATAAATGTTACATAATATGTTTTTATAGAAAGATAACAGTGCTTTCAGATGTGGATGTTTTCATTCTGTGACATTGTTCATTTTCTTTTTTTATAATTCAGGTGAATTAAAATTAAAAAATAAAAATAGTCTTAAAATCTTCTTGGAGTCAAAATAAGAAATGAGGCCAAATTTGATACAATTTCAGAGAGAAAAATTTAATTTTCTCTTACATACTAACTTGAAGTAAAATATTTTCATCTCCATTTTAGATGAGAATTCGTATTTTTTTTATAAATAAATACAGTGTTTGCATATTAGATATTAAAGTATCCCTGCATCTTCGGAGAAGTTTTTGAAATACATTGGTAATTCCTTCAAAATATTTTTAATGCTAAAATATAACCTAAAACTATGAAAAACACATTTAATAATCTGCTTTTAACTCAAAAAAAAAAAGTTTTGGAGTGGAAAACAGCGCGAAAATAGAACATAAATTATCACAATAACACTCATAACTCAAAAATAAACAAAAATATCATTATTCAGTAAATTTTATCTTATTTATCATAACAGTTTTTGGAGATGGTACTACTTTCACGATGAAAATCATATCACTACAATTTTTATTGTATTTCGAGTCAAATCACAATGAAAAACCAAGAAAAAGCTATAAAATACATGATTTACACCTTTGTTACTAAAAACGTATCCATTTTACAACCATGAAAGTAGTAGGGATTCTTAAAAACTATATAAGGAAGATATTTGCAAAATTAATTTGGTTCATAATTTTTTTCTGATATCTATGTTGCCAAATTTGAATATGTCGAGAAAATTCATTTTGAGAAAAGTCAAAAAACAAACTTTCAAATGCAATTAAAAATTAGCTTCCACGTAAAATTCGAATCCCTGCAGCTTAAGTTCTAAATAAGGTATAAGCAAAATTCAAACACTATTAGAAAGAAAAAAGTATAAATTTTAAGCTGACATTAAAATTAGAAAATCGAAAATTTTGACAAAAATTGTGTTTTAAAGGTGTACGGATAACTTCATAAACTTCCAACTTATTTATGAATATATATTATGAATATACTTATTTAGTGATAAATATACTCATGAAATCAAGTTGCACCACAGCTTTCATTCCTAAAAATGACTAAAGGCAAAATCAGAGTTCATTTATATTTCGGATAAAGCACAATAAGAGTCTTAACATGCATTTAGGTTCGAAACTAGCAGGATGTTATTATAAACTTTAATTTTATCCTCAGCTGCCTCATAATTACATATCCTGCTGAGAAGTTTAGCTTATAGAAATGTAAATCCTTCCTTAACAATGTTCTTAGTTTGTTGGGAGATTAGCACCCTGTCGATGTTGTAAAAGAGCTGATTCAAATGAGGATTAGACAAAGTCTTCTTACCCACGTCACTTTGCGATTAGCATATCTCTCGCTTTAAAAAAGAGCGGAGGCTTACACGTAAGCTGGATTCTTTAATGAAACGATGGCTCGACTTTAGTTAAAAACCTGAGGGAAGAAATTCTAGATTTTTGTATTAGTTTTTCAAAGCTTTTGAATAAAATGACCTTTTCAGAGACAATTCTTAATTTTTTAAGTATTATTTTTGGATTATCACTTTGTATTAAAACATATCAATTTGACTTATTAAATTTCTGATTTAATTAACACTCCGTATTTGAGATTGATAGACTTTAAACGGCGGGATAAGTAAAACACGAGTTAGTATTAATATAAATTGAGCGATGATATAAGTTCCAACATTGATATATACATTCTCTGATTAATGAACATTTGCTTTAATTTACAGAGTAACTAATTTTTTCGAGAAATAAATTTATGATCATATACGTTATATGTTCAATACGTATGTCAATTACTTCTTACGAAAATATTTAATAATAACACTTAATTATTTAAAGAAAATTAACTTTACGTTTTATCCACCAATGCTCAAAGGATTATTGTTTCTTACATTTTGTTTCGCCTTAATTTCCTTCATAAAAGAACGCTTTTCCCTCTGCCTTAATATGAGGTCCTTGTTGCATGTAGTGAATACTAATCCAAAGGTTCAAGAAGAGTGGGTAAGTGGTGCCTTTCTATTATATTTGTTGTAATATTTACGCTCCAACTGTGTACATAAATTGCTATTTGCATATTATTTACTATTATATTAGGCCTCCAAATAGGCCATACAATAATTATCCCGCTTTAGTGGTCAGGAGATCAAATTACATCGGAGACGTGGGAAATCCGCTTTTTGAGGTCAAGAACTAAAATATAATATGAATATCTTTCCCGTGATCCAATGCTCTCTCATACTGAAGACGAGACGCGCCGTCTCCTTTTTTAACTCTTAACTCTTGATAACTTTTTCTAACACTTAAAATTTGACCAATATAAAATAGTAATTCAGCAAATCTAACTGACCTCTAGCTCTTGACAATAATACATCTTACAAATATAATAATAATGATCCAAACTAGAGTATTTCACTTTCCATAAAAAAGGTTATTCACATGCATAGAATAGAAAGAAAAATAGGTATTAATGCATGCTCTTATCAGAAAGTTGTAACTTCGTCCGAACAAAAAGTTAATCAGAAATTAATAAAAAGAAAAATATGAATTATGAAGCCACAATGTCTAGGAATGATAGGAGAAGTTATTACATATCGAGGGAGTCATAGTAAAACCCAATGAAAAGCGGACTTGTGTGTTTCTGAACCGGGTGTTGATGGTGCCTGGATATAAAGAAATTTATGCATTTATGCAAGTAAGAGATATAATTTGCAAATGATGGCTAAAAAATTGTCTTTTTATTAATAAACTAACTGTTTTAGTAACTAAATTCAACTGTTTAGAAGTAAGCTTCGATATCAAACGTGTCGATATTCTAAATTGGAAGAGACTTTACACAGACAAAATAATGCAGAATAGGGTAAACAATTAACAAAAAACTCCTAATTATTATACAAAGATTTCTCATCAGTATTTCCTTTAACGAATCTTTTGGTCTACTTTATTACATTATTTAGTTTCTGAACCTCGGTTTGTGAAAGAACTATGACTTATGTAAATCAGCATTGCTATGTATAGAAATACAATGAATAGGAAATCGTCAGTTAGAAGGGTTGGAGGAATTGTACAGAGAGGTCGGAGATATTGGCGGGATTATCGTTAAAAGGAAGCAGCGATTTTGAGATGCACAGGATATTGGTGAGAGAAAGCGTTAAGTGATCAACTAAGAACTGATGTTTAACTCGGAAAGATATTATAAGTGTTTCTCGTTTATAATCTTTGGCTGAGGACGCATTTTAATCAACCCTCCATATTCGTAATCATAGTTGATTTTTGGATTAGTCAACGAATTAAATAATATCTAGATAATTTTATCGATTGAATTTTATTGAATCTCAAGGACTCAGAACCAAAATAGCGAATAGGGTACTTTACAGTTGCTACAAAATTGTATAGCAACTTGGCATATCCAATTTTCGGTTATGTAATTATATAAAAAGTAAAGATATATTACCCGATTTTGGTGTTCATCATCAAATATACGCATGAATCAACAGAGAGAGGAGAGAAAGATCGAAATAATTAATTTATGCTATAAAACGATGCGACTCAATTGTAATTTTAATTTCATAATCAAACAGAAGTTGTTACATTAAGAATGATTCGAATAGCCCCTAAGTAAATGAGAATTGTTAAACAATTTATAAGATGAAGAAAAAACCGTTTATATTCAATTATGTGTTTAATATCAAATACATATACACGAGATTGGGCCTTTTATATCTATCTTTTTCTTTGTACGTGTTATTCGACTTCTGATACAAGAAATGACCAATGTGATTGGATAATATGATTAATGGCGACTTATATTATATAATCAGCGTCTGAATGAAAAAATGGTGACTTATAATTAAAGCATATTTCATCGAGGTTACTTAATTCGAGAATTGAATAAAAGCATACACTTCAAATAAAAACTTGTAACTTTTTTAGTTAATATCATATAATGTGTACTCAGAAAATAAATAAATATGTTTTTATAAACGATCATTGAATTTTTAACTTACAACAATCTACCGGGTTCTGTTCCCTACTCCTTTCAATTCTTTACGTCTATATACCACCATCCTTCAAAATTCATTACACTTCTTATCTTCATGTAAATTAACTAATCACGTTTCATTTGAATCAAAAGGAGTCGAAATTTTAAATAAAAACCTCAGGTATAAGTTGAGAAAAAATTCGCGAACAACCCGAAGTTGCAACTTATTTGAATATTATTTTCTGATATTTTTCAAAAGATGCAATATGAATAAAAAATGGTCGACTTATTTAAAATTAGATTATTCATATGAGCTCAAAAACTTAATTTAAATTAAATATAAGTTTAAAAAAATATTATTTTACATTTTAGGATTTTATTTCTTAGTAGAATTTAAAGTCTCATTGATAAATTTCATTTTATATCATATAAATCTGTATAAAGTGTTTTTTCATTGTTTCAAACTATTAGCAGTGGAACATTTATTGATTTTGAAAACAATTTTTAATATATAGAAATTTAAAAGTCTGTTAAAAATGATAAAATTTTTGAACAGGTACTAAGAGTAACTGCGAATTCGTTAAAGTATTTCTCTCAAACAAGTTATGAAAAAAAGAAGAACGTATCGTCTGTCAGTAACAAAACAGCAAAATGACGTCATTTATATTGAATATATCAAAACAGAATAAAATTAAAAAGAGGTTTAGCAATATACTCGCAGCAGATGGAAAAAAGAGTAATTGAAACAAATCGGAGTAGAAATTTCACCCTTTCAGTGAATTACTTTTTTTATTCCTTCCTTTCTGCAATTATATTAGATGTTTTCGTCAAATTTCCTTGAGCTATTTTTTTTAAAAAAAATTTAAGTATACTCAGCTATCATTTTAATTTCCTCGCGTTCTTTATAATTTTTTTCTTTTCCTGGTGAAATAATAAAAATTCTTAAAAAATATTGCAGTGCGAAAATCCATTAGTATTTATGGAAGTAAACGAAACCAAAAAAAAATTTAAACGATTTCTTAGCAAAACTTTTTAAAGTTCGATACTACTTCTGTTTACTCACGTTCCATGTCGTTACTCGAGAAGCAAAAATAATTCAAGGTTGTCACGTTTTCTAGATCCAAAAATAAAGATTTCTACATTTCTACAAAGACAGCGTCATGAGTTTTCTGAAGAGTAAAATTCGTGAGAAGAATTTTTGAACATCGACGATTAGTTATTTCACTGCGAGTGGACGATATTTTGCAAAACCTTTAAAAAGAAATCACATCTCTTCAGTTTCCAGATGTCTCTGTTGTTCTCACTAGAGATTGTTTTATATGTAGGCATTGTTATTGTACTATGTATTAAAAAAGTAAAGACTCACAATTCTTCAGAATAGAATACCTTATTTGAGGAGCATAATTATCAAACTTGGATATTCTAAAAAAAAAAAAAAAAACACTAAGCGAAACAATCCGCACAGAAAGTCATGTACATAACGTTTCGGTAGATTACTGTTTTCGATACCATAGAGGGGAAGATCAGTTTACTCTGAGGACTGACGGCGTTTCGAACCCTGGTTCTGTGAGTCCGAAAAAGAAGAGTTGATCGGTCTATTTTTGAGGTGTCTCAATCAACCAAACCAAAAGAGACATCCCTCTCGGGCTAATTAATGAGACGTTTTAACTTCTGTTAATGTTGTTGAAAAGATCTGCTGCATACTCACCTTCCAGTATCATTGTCATGATACGAAGATAAAATTCTAACTGATATTTGTAGAGAAGGTCGCTTTTTTAGCCATTACTGCAACTGTTATGCATACCCTGACTGTTTGGTTAATTTGGTTGCGTTAAGTTTATGATAATTAGAGAATACTATTTACACTAATTTATTAGCCATTCAAGGGGCTATTGCTTTAGGTGGGGTGTTTTGACGTACCAGATCACTTTTCAATTATTTTTTTTTATCATCATCATTTGCTTCAATTTTAATTACATTTAGCTTAAATTTATTCAATTTAATAACTTATAGTTCGCTTTAATTTTAATTACATGTAGCTGATATAATATTCAATTTAGTAATTTATCGTTTCTTTTTATTTTAAAATCAGGAAAGTCTATTGTTCTAAATTTCTTGATATTCTTTCGTTTACTTCAATTCTTATATTTAATTGAGTAACTTATTAATAATTATAAGAAAACCACACATAGGGTGGCTAAATCTGTTCTTTGCAAAACTTTGCTGAGAACTTTTTTAAGCTTTTATTATTGCAATTAATTTAAAGTAATAAAATTACTATTTACAAGATAGAGTACTTTTCTCACTTACATTTACTATCTGAATGTAACATTCTGGGTGTACGTCGCAAGCTGAAACGTATTACAATGTTCTTGGACACGACGTTCTTGTCGAACACTTAGTAGATCTCTTATGTTCCATCTCTTCGGAAATTTTGGGTAGAATGAGCAGGTCACACCTCATTCAAAACCACGTGACGTAATTCTTTGTTTTGATTGTGAAAGACTAGTTGTTGGTGGCTAAATACTCCATGACTGGGGCAGGAATTTACAGCTGTAAGACTGGGTATCTGATGAGGGTGTGTTCTTGGTTCCTAAAAGGCCAAAGTTAATGAGAAACAGAAATGTTGTTTACCCTTTCTCACGAGTCCAGCTGTCTAATAAAGACCTTATATGAATGTTGAGGGAACCACTTACGAAATTGCAAAGTGTAGTCGCCGCAACGTAATATACGTATCTTTAACAAACACAACTGCATGTCTCCCCTTTATTCTCGTTTCTGTTGTAGCCATAATCAAGTGGTCATGGTCATGAATTTACCATCGGAGATGTTCCAGTCAAGTCGTGCGTTTGAATTCTAATGTATCTGACTACACGTCATACAATTACGCTTTTGTTCGTTAAATCTGGCGAAGTTCAGAGTCCTCCTGTGGAATGGCGAGGAAGTTAGGAGAGAAGAGTGCCAGCTCAGATGTCATTCTTGTCATTCGACCAAGGATCATAAACTCATATTTTTGGTTGGGTGCTAATAGCCCTCATGTTGTTTCTAAGTGTTATATTGATAAATAATAAATCAATCTGATTTCAGAATTCGATATAAGACACTTAGCTAATTATAAAACCACGGGAGCTCTTGAATTAATAATTACATATGCATAGATGTATCTGCTGAGGTTGCACCATAAATATTTTTTAAAAGAAGTAAATATTTTATATATGTGGAAACAAACACATAATTAAATTTTTCTATAAAGTAAATAAGGAAATTATTTAATATTTATAAAAATATTGAATAGAAACAGCAATTTTTAAGGTAAGTTTTCATTAAGAATTAATAATTCAATTTGTGTTACATAAATTTGTTCGATATAACACACTTTTTTTGTTTTATAAAAGGGAATTTTATTCCTCGTTGAACTAGAAGCAAATCGAAGGGTATATTGGTATCAGACCTTATAATTTTGAGCCTCAGTCAAGCAACGAGGACGACATCCGAGGTGGCATCCCCTCTCCTAACCTCCACACCACATCAATGGAAGGACTAGGGGAGACTAGAAAAATTTATTATGCATCAGCCCCTGTTACGTGGCCTATATTTAGTAACATCAAGGCTCGAACCCTCGATTCGAAGAAAACCACCGGAATCCGGACCGGCTACAAATCCGGAACCATGGTCACTATGCTACTACGAACTGCGATACATCACACGGATTATTTATCGTAGTTCACATGATTTACTCAAAATCTCCTAAATAATTCCAGAATGCATTTTTCAGAATACTATTTATTCAATTTTTAGTTTACAGTCACGAAAATTTGTTTATTAGTTAGAATTTAATTAAGAAAATTTTTAACTAAAGGAAATTTCTGCAATGAGATATTAAATATTTGCAGATATTTTTATTTTGTCTTTTTTAAGAAAGCGAAATTTAATTTTTGCCAGAAATTCTAAAAATTTTATCTAATTTTTCACAGAATTATGCAGAATGTAGAAGTAACTTTTAAAGCTTTTTAGAAAACAAGCAGACTTATTTCCATACTGAAAATGAAATATAAATTTAAAGAGTTGTAACTCTGTTTTTTTTATTTTTTTTATTTCCATCTTCTTAAATATAGAACGGAAAATTCAAACCACAGATTTGGCATGCATTAAATTTTATTTACTTTAACATAAATAAATACTAAATCCTCACCATTTTGAAAGATGTGCAATACAGCATTTAAACATTATTCCATTGCATAGACAGTTGAAAAACATTAAGCACGAACTTAGATACAGAATTTTGAGCATTAAAATAATTGTAGAGAGGTTTATGAAGCTTTAGAGATGCATAAGGTAAAAATTATAACAGGAAAAGTAAGGTTCACTTTTGTATGCATTTATATGCTCCATTAAATAATTTATTTTAACTATATCATTACAGAGAATTAACTTAAATTTATCAGGTTACATAAAATTGTCTTAAGAAAAACTGTAGCCTAAAATTAAGCGAATAATTTCTAATGTGATTGTGATTCTTTACTAACGTAGCACTAAGAAAAAATTAATGAGCGTTATTAGCGACAGACTGTGCAATTTTCAACCTTGGTGAAATGACGAGGACGATTCCATAAATAGCACTTCACTCTTCAACCATGACAAGGGAAAACTTAGGACCTGAAACGTGCATTATCCCCGCTAGATGGCGCGAGTCTTCAGTGGCATCAAATTTCGAACCCTCACTCAACATAAACAACGTCATCAGGAATCCTCGACTATGACTAGTAGGCTATAGAGTTCAAATAATTTTTTAAAGAACAAATTCAAGCTTTGTCGACGAGAAAATCTATGCGCATGGCATTCTGGACCAATGAGACTTTTTTTTCTCGTTGACAATCTTCCCAGAGGTTCAACAACGAATCCTGCTCATTACTGTATCAAACAAGAGAACTTTCGACAGGCTTTTGAGAAAGGCGACAGATTTCTTGGTCACAGTATATAGAAGTTGGTCTTCCTGTGTGACACACGTTTCAATTCCGGTAGTACTTAAGTTGAGAGGTCGCTAAAGAGTGTTTTCCTAAGGTTGTTTGGTTAGTTTTATTAATGTCCCACTGGAAACAACATGAGGGCTATTGGTGACGGACCTCATAATTTTGAGCCTCGGTCAAGTGATGAGGACGACACCTGAGCTGGCACTCCCTCTCCTAACATTCACACCACGCCTACGGAAGGATATTAGGACTTGACAGATTTAACTGCATCATCCTCAGCTACATTGTGGGTCTTCAATGGCATCAAGCTGTTACCATGCGAATTTCACAGTAATTATATTCAGTATTGCCTTAAGTGCGTCACAAAAGTTACTTCCTGGTCGAAAAAGATACAGTTTCTAAATAAGAAAAAGCCCATAAATTAATATTATACATGGTGTTTCGAAACTAATAGGCAAAAATTTAAGAGATGATAGAATACAACTAAACAAGCAATTTTCACCATACAATCCGCAGGCACTGTAATGGAAAGCATACAGCGCGAATCTTTTAAACATCGTCATTTTCACCTTCGATTTCAGGAGGCATGGCGATTTTCAGTTTTCAGGAAAAGGCCATAGCCTAAAAAAGTTTGCCCACTATTTTATTATTCGTATAACATACATGTACGTATAAATAGAGATTGTAGCATATTTTAACATAGATATGATACATACCTGCTACAAAATCAATCCATTCATTTTATTTTGTTTATTATGTTGCACAGTTCTTATATTTTTTTCTCATTAAAATTAAAATGCCATTCCATCATATGACATAAAATTTTAAGGAGACGGTTGAATAACCCAGTGTATGAGTAATTACCTCTCTAACAAATATTAATACAAGAATATTTTTCTGTTTCAAAAAGGGAACTATTTTTCCTGTTGGCATCCTTATCTTCCTAGGCGTTCCTTCAAAGCTGAAGAATCCTCAGAACATCATGGATTTAATCGAGAAAAATTAACCCTATAGATCTGGTCATCGTCATTATAGCTTCCCGTCGCCGTGGCTCATAGTCCTTTACATTTCCTGCGACCTTCATCCGTCCCTTCTCTGAATGACTGGGGTACTGATATCGCAACTCCACTGCGATCTAACTTATCAGTACAGTAATTGTAACTTGGGAATCAGGAAACCTTTAACCACGCTGGTATGAGAAAAGTACCATTCTCCATCAAAACTCGAATCTTATTCAGCAAAGATAACTGAACGACATTGATGAAAATGGAATCGCACCATACCACGGTTATACTTCGGTATTGAAGAATTCACAAGAAAGGTAAATGCTTAAATAATTTGCTGTGTCAAGAACTTAAAAACTGTTAGAAGTACCCCCTAAGAGCTGAGTCCTGGTGCACTGGATAATTGAATATTTTGCTATTTAAAAAAAAAACCAAATGGCTATGAATAACGCAAATTATGAAAAAGAGGACGAACTTAATGATTTATTATTATGCATTCCTCTCAAAACAGTTATCCATTCGAATAAGTTTGAGCTCGAATTCTTATAACCCTGTGATATACAAATATAAGAGAGATTGTTCTCTATTTCCGAACTTATTCAATGCTAATGAATACATTTTTTTCTACTTTCCTTTTCCTTACGTCTAGACCACAGAAATATATATTTTAGCAATTATGTACACGATATTTGTGGTTACTTGACCAAATATGGCCTTTGCATTGATAAAACCAAATAACTCATTTTTATACACAATAAAAATGGAATAACATACACCATTTTTACCAAGAAAAACTCTTAAATTTAAGAGGGGCGTATAATAGAGATTAAAAGATAAATTTATTAGATTAAAAGATAATTTGTAGAAAAAAATTCTCAAATCTTAAAAGTATACAATCGTAACAATAATATAAGAATTTTAGGGTATAAATAACCTTAAGTATTCTATATTGAATTGAATTTATATAAATTAAAAATACAGTAGAGGCAGGATTTTCAGAAAAATAGAGGACATTCAAATTAAGTTTCCAGAAGGGAGGAGGCTTATTCTTTAAGGGGTGTATTACATAGAATATACTGTTAATGTTATATATGTTGAATTAAGAGTGAATCATGGTTATTCAGAGGGAATTGTTGTTATTTAGAATAAATATTAGAGAATAAATTATATGAAACAACTCAATTTAAAATCAGCGATTCAATTTACTTAGGAGGGAGGCAATAACTTGATGATGCTACAGCGCAATGTCGACCACTAATGCCGAAGGCGAAAGACAATACGAATATGACAGAAGACAAGGGCTTTTTCGCCGCGTATGTTAATTTATAATAGGAATTTTCTGGGGATGTTTTTCAGTCACATGATAGTCACATGTTACTCACGTGGGATTTCTTAGGGACTTCAACTGTAGGCAGAAACTTTAGTAGGAATTATTTCATATAGACTTACCACTATGGGAAAGCGGATTAATAAATTTTATGAGCGATTGATCTAATAAATAAAAGGTTAATTTGAAATTAGACGGATCAGGAAATTGAAATTATCTCTTCTTTCATATTCTCTAATTCAATTCCTGATTATTTATCAGGAATTGAATTAGAGAATATGAAAAATTGGGGAATTAAGTTATTATTCAGTGAAACTATTAAATTAAGGTCAAATCATTACACACACACACGTGTGTGTGTGTGTGTGTGTGTGTGTAAGACTTTTATCATCAGTACAAGATGTATAATGTAGACATATCGTAAATTTTTTTGTGAAAAAGAAAAGTAAACAAAAAATATCTATTGTTTCCTGAGATAAGTTCAATTGAAACAGGCTGGGCTTATTATTTTTTTCCCTTTGATAATGAGAAATAAACTAATATAGACTACCTCATCTCATTTTTTCTCAGGCAAATGAAATAATTAAATCCTTATAAAAGTAAAAATATCTATTTTGAATGATATAATCTGAGTGATTTTAATGCGCTTTGATAACGGACAGCTTTGAATGTTCTCTAGACATACATTAAACAGCAAGATATCAGTCTTGTTTCCAAATGCTAACCCTATCTCTAGGATAAGACTGTTCAACACGTTTTGATGGGCATTTTACTGATATTATATTGCATTTACTCGAAGAAACAATTTCTAATGATTAATGTTAGTAAGAAATTATTTCTTATGATTAATAATCTGACAATTTAGCAATTTAACAATTTCTTATGATTAATGTTAATAAGAAATTATTTCTTATGAATAATAATCTGATCATATAATCAAACTAAAAAAAGGAACAATTTAAAATAGTATAAAAATGTTATTGATTTCACATATTTGACTCAAAGTTTTTTTTTTTTTTTTTTTGGAAACCGGTTGAATTACATCTGTTCGTTTTGTTTGATTCATGTAAATGCACAACTTGCAGATATTTTCAAGGTTTTATTGAATATATTTTAGTACCTGCTGCCATACTCGAGAGCATTGAATATACCTTATTCTTATATAATACTTCTTTATTTACTAACTACTGGAGAGTTAATTTTCATACAGGAATAAAGATAACTCCCTCTATTGAAGAATAACACGCAAAACACATTTATTCTTCTCGGGGCTCGATTCGCTCCTACCTTTTTACAATGAAGTCTCGATAGCATCTCTTCCAAACGCTTTGGAACGTGTTTTCAAGTGCATAGGCAGCGGAGCGGCCTTCAATCTCGGGTCGGTTAAAGTTTGATGCAAAACTTGGATTTTG
Organism: Nephila pilipes; assembly: GCA_019974015.1. Classification (NCBI taxonomy): domain Eukaryota; kingdom Metazoa; phylum Arthropoda; class Arachnida; order Araneae; family Nephilidae; genus Nephila; species Nephila pilipes. Next base: position 39,011 of record BMAW01069962.1, read on the forward strand.
GCTTGGATTTAAACTTTCTGTAACTTAGGATCAGTGGATGGGCTCTGATTGGTGGATGCTGAGGCCTGTTAAAGTTGGCATTTTGGAGGTATAGGTTTCGGTCATAGAGGGCGCTGAAAGCCTGGATTTCAATTGGTTCTCTTTTTGCGGAGGGGAGCTGTCCTATTGGCTACCCAGAGTTGCTGTGATTCTATGGAGGGTGTGTTAATGTGAGTGGGCGTATACGGCAGAGATATGAAGAATTATTCTTAGATAGGATAAATAAAAGTTTAATGAGTTAAAGTATTAAAATTTAAAGGTTATGGAGGGTTGTAGGAACCAAGTAATACAGTGCGGGGTCTTTTTGTGTCGCTCCACAACCTTTTATATAACGAAGGGGTTACCACAATTTCCTTTTTAGCCAACAGGCGTCATATACATTACATACATCCTAGCGTACATTGTGATTATAAAAATAAACTGAGTTTCTGAAGGAAGTAAATTTTAGAAGTTGAATTGTAGTGTCTTAGAATTATTATAAAAGTGTCTTTTTTAGGTAACTAATCATTGTATTCATTCCGTCAGTATTTACTAAACTGTAAGACACCATTTTACATTTCGCATTGAGTTATATAAAATAAAGCTACGTTCTCTTCGTGTTCCTTATTTATATTATGTTCATTAATTAAGAGTGTTTATGTATAAAATAAAATAATAAACATTTGAATATTGTTCTCTTATATATGGCACACTATCTTGAATGGAATTTGAGTTAATTTACAGCATCAATTATTTCAAATCCTACACAAAACAATCTTTAAATTTATCATATATACTGAGCTATAAATTTTTTACATTGAACCAAATTACACAATTTTGCGATGAACAAAGTTTATTTTTAAATGGTCATATAAAAACCCTTAGATAATACATTTTATGTGAAGAATACATCTTTGAAACGTATTATACGTTTTACTAATATTTATACTAACTTTCTGTTAAATATGCTTTCAATGACTTTTGAAACTAACCTTGTTAATTTTTTTTGAGGGCTTAAAAATTCTGTACATGTAATAAAAAAAAATTGGTTTTTAAAAAAATCATTTCTTTCAATTATCAGCTCTTTTTTTTTTCTCAAAAAAGTAAAAAAAAATGTTGAAAGAAAAGAAATAAGTAGAATTTTTCAGTATATTCAGTCGCTTATTTTTTTATTTTCAACTTCACTTAATGAGACTACTTTAATTTATCATTAGCTTGATTCAGAATCTTTTATTCTTTCTTCGTTGTTATAAAATGATGCCATTTTGATACATTTTAATGAGAAATAGCTTTTCAAAACTTTCTTTTTAACTAATCAACGTTCATTTAAAGTACTGTGATTAGAAATATTCTTTACTGAAATGGAATGTATAGAAAATTCTTATTTTAATCTCTATACTTTTTAATATCTTCAAGAGTCTTATTTTCCTAATAGTTTTTTATACATTCGAATATTTAGTTAATGGCCCTTCATTTTATGAATTCGTAAGTTTCATCAAAACGCTTAAAGGCATGAATATTCTGAGCATTTTTGTACATTTCAATTTTTTTTTTTTAAAATTATAATGTTGTGTGAATTCTGGGCTATCAAAAATGAAAAAGGTGAAACACTTCACAATAAGAACTTGCAGTTTTCCATTTCATTAACCATTTTTATACTATTTCGATCTTTTAAAAATCCTTATTGATATTTTTGTTTCATCCAAAGAGGTATTTGTGATGCAAAATTAAATAGTGATGCCCTAGTTCAACATTTTGTTTATGTTTTAACGAATTCTAATGAAATGAAAAATTCTTTTCCTCTTATGCAGCACTTAATAAAAATACCCTTTTCATCTGAAAAATAATTCAAATTTAAAAATATTTAATGAGGGAGTTTGAATCTTTTTTTTTTTAAAAAAAAAAAAAGTTCTAGTTATAGACAAAAAAAGCTAAAAAAATACTCCAACGATACCAAATTACTAGAATTTTTTTTTCAAAATTTGTTTGCGGTGATAACAAAGAAAGTGGAATTATCATTTTATTATTATCCTATTTTTCAAAGTATATCACGAAAAAGTTTAAGAGATTATTTAGAATTTCATTGCCTAAATCATAAATTTTTTAATCAAATGCACAAAAACAGTTTTATTTAGAACTGACATCAAATTACGAAAATAATCTCTATCCAAATACCCTAATAAAGTAATTCCAAATAAACACTAGGTTTAGAACATCTTATACCCATTTAATTTGCTTTTAATTACATACAATATTCAGTCATGACGTAGGAATAAAATATGATACATTTAAGAAGCTAAGTACCTGAAGGCTATACGGTCAGTGCAAGTAATTCAACACCTTAGCGGTATATGTTTTAATTTTAAAGTTATCCAACAGAAGAATCTACCACTTAGAAAATGAAGTTAAAAATAGAGTAACACCGGTAAAAAACGATTTTTTTGATTATGGGTTTTCTTTCAAACTTCACACTTTGCATAACATAATTTTTTATATCCTTAAATTTTAAGAGCAAAAGGGAACGTTGAGTCAAATTGAATTTATTCCAAAATTAGTTTTAATAATTTATTTCATTATCTGACGCTTATTGAATTTATCATCTATAATAAATAAAACAGAGTTTTGCAATGACCCCTTCACCTTGGCGACGGATTTGGTGAACATTTGGCGACTTGGTGAAAAACTTGGCGTAAAATGTAATTCTGTAAACATTTAGTTTTAATCAATTAATTTTTTTACTATAGTTAAATTATCGTATTATCACCCAAAACAATCGTATACAGAAA
>BMAW01069962.1:56094-83521 GCA_019974015.1 Nephila pilipes
GAAAGAATGAAAGGTTATAAATTTGTGAAACGTCTTATGTATTAATTGTTATATTCAGAATTTAATAGAGATTGTTAATTCATTTAAATTTATATTGAGACACTTGAATTTTTTTTTTTTTTTTTTTTTTTTTTTTTTGTATAAGCACTTTACAATAAAACTTCTTAAGACATGAGATTATATATCAAATATATCGTTGTCAAATAGATTGTTTTAATATTATTCCAGTTTTAATTTTTGAAATATCAGTTCAATTTAATTCTTTACAGCCTTATTACAGAATATTTTTAATGTATTAAAGAACTGAAGTTAGCGATAATACTTCATAGTATTTTTTGGATACTTGCTGTGCTTTAGATTTTTTTATCTTTTCTAATTCTTTTTTATGTGGTTTTATTACTGTAGCAAATTATCTTTTCATTATATGAATTGTCAAAAAATTGTAAAAATAATGAACTAAATCTTAAATAATTTGTCATTAATACTAGGACTTTTTTAATGTTCAAAATCTCTTCATTACAAAATGTAATATGTCTAAAACAAATCCAAGTATTTTCATTTAATTATTGTTTTATTAATAATTATGTACTGTACTTTTAGAAAAACTGAACATTCAATTATTCTAAGATAAAATAGTGTCTTTTTTTAAAAATAAGAAGATATTTACCCTAATTTAATAAAATGTAAAGAGAAGAAATAAATAAATATGTATAAAAATAAGGAAAAATTGATGCTACTGCCTTTCACTGTAATAAAATAAATGCTACTTACTTCTAATTAGCTTGCTAAATTACGTTTATCTTCACTTTAAAAAAACATTGCACTTAAAATTGATGCTAGTTTTTAAATTTGTTATTTTTTAATTCTAAAAATTTAACACAACTGTAGGAGAATCTTCTGCATATATGACTGTTTAATTTTTTGATATATCTACTGCAATTAATTTTTATCTTTGAACCTAATGGGCCATTAAAACATATGTAATATCAAATCCAACACCAGTAATTACATCTTGTACGTATGAGTTATTCTAATAGAAATTAAGATTATTTTACTTATAACAAATTTCTGTTACCTGAAGTTATTTTAGCTTTATTAATAATTAATATTTTTCTTCGTAATAATTGTTACAATAAATTAAAATGTACTTTTAATTTGAATACAGATTGTTATAATTAATTATTCTTACTAGTTTTAAGTAAGACATTTTTTTAATATTGCCCTTTTTTTAGAAGCATCTAATTAATCTCCAGTTTTTAAGATCATAAGAATCTAGCTTTTGCATTTTCCGCGCACTTAATTTGATTTGATTTAATTTGTTTTAAAGTCTAGATAGCATATTTTGTGATAACGGTAACGGACCTCCCTCAACGAGCCTTGCACAGAAAATTAGAACATCATAATGACTGATATTTCGCTCCCATCAATCCCAATCTAGTGTTTTCAAAGATTTTGCATTGGTTAGGATACCTACTTTCTTTCAAATGTCTTTATAGATATTTAAGACTAGTTTTGTTCTAACAACTTATATATAAATCATGTAAATCAGAGTTACTAATAAATTAAAATATAGTTTACGAGAGAGAGGGAAACCAGTAAGAGAAAAATTATATAGAGGTGGAATCTGCAGCAGATATAATAAATTTGAGGCTCGAGCTTCGAGAGAGAAAGATAGAAGGGAGAGATTATGAGATCGATGACATTGATGTGGATTCGATCCCGACTCGAACCCACCTTAATTAGCATTAAGATATATATATATATATATATATATATATATATATATATATATATATATATATATATATATATATATATATATATATATATATATATATATATATATATATATATATATATATATATATATATAACATTAGATACTCTTTAATTGAGAATGTATGAATGTTTGCCAAAACAAGTGTAATAAATACCTCGAGTCTTGATTATTTTATCAAGAGCATAATAAAAATTGAAATAAGATTAATATGCCTGATTATATAACTTTTGTTTGAGTATTATTTTTTGTGATGACACAATTAAATTAAAGTAGTAACTCTGAAATGTTACATATTTCAAATTAAACTTACAATTTATTTGCATTTACGACTGCTATTCTTCACAACACCTATTGATGGTATTTGGTCTTGAAAATATGACTTTATCAGGAATAGTCAAAACTTCTTCATTACAGGGAATCCTTTTGGTCTCCTTCAGACTCGAGGTTCTCTACATTTCACGTTTGTAATAGAGCATATAAACTAGCTACGATTTAATTACTTTTCTAGTTAAATGGAAAAAAAAAAGCTTTGTAAAACTTTATAATGTTTTTTTTTTTGAAAACACATTTTTTTAAAAAACTACAGAGTAAATAATATTTATAACTATATTATAATTTTTAAAAACTATTTTTTAACCGAATTTTAAGATTACACTTGTTAAAAACTTAAATAAAGAGTACCACAACTTTAGAACACAATTATTCTAAGAAAAAAAATTAAAACACAATTCTTCATAATTTTTTTTTATAATTTGCAGCATTAAAATGCATTTTGTGATGAATAATTTAAATTTTAACTCAAATGAAAAAAAGATTTCAAATAGGAGTAAACTCTACTGAATTATAGTGAAGTCGTGGACTACCATATTTGTTTGATGTTCATTGAACTACTTCCATTTTTCTTGGCAACTCACTAAACATATTTAATGTAATAAAAAATTAATGTTATAATGACTTTTGACTTTTACTCGCATTATTTTCATTTTTAATGAATAGTCGGAACTCCATTGCACACTTTGCAGGTGCTTAATGTGCAAAAAATCAATATTACATGTATTAGACCTTACAATAAACTTTTAACTTTATATTAATCTATTTAACATCTTTCTTGAACATTCAATATTTTATTTTCATACCAAACCAATATGATGTGATATGTTACATAACATAAAAATTCTTATGTACATTCAATACATTTTTTTTTATTTTCTTTTTACTCTCTTCCTACTGTATTTTCAGAAGCGGAAGGAAAATAGATTTCTATATATAGGTACTACGAAATAAACACATTTTTCTTATCCATCTAATCCCTAGAGGTGAAAAATTCCGGAAATAGCAAACAATTTAGTCTGTTGCAATCGTTCTGTTCATTTCCGGAATTGATTTCAGAAACTTCTAGATTTTGATAAATATCCTGTAAAAATTGCAGTTTCCTGTTTTTCTTCAGGGCACTTATTAGATTTTAAGCCACTTCCCCTACTTCAAATAAAATCGGGTGTTTACGTACTCACTCACTAATGAGATGCTTCCGAATATAGAAACATTCTTCGCGATATTTATCTGTGCAAACATTTGAAGTACTATAAAAATAACTTTAAAATCTATTTCCATCTCGTTGTCATTAATCCACTGGCTTATTGGTATCACTGTCTAAGAAGTAGGAGTGATATTTGGAAAGTAAGTTTCGTTCCTGTGTTGAAAGTTTTTTAGCAGAAGTGGACAAAAGGTTCAAGTTTAATATCGGTTTACAACTTTATTCTGCTTTACGACATTGTTACTTAGCATGAATAAATATTAGGATAATTATCCTATCAAGATATAAGGTTTTGTACACCAGCATCATAAAAAGTGTCCGCCATCTAGGCTGTTGACACCTTTTTTAATAGAGGGCGCTGGAGTATCTAAAAGAATGTGATGCACTCATAGCTTTCTCGCAAGATAGTATACCATATTCCTGATTTTGTTGAGCTACAATTCTGTAATGTAGAAGACTTTCCCGGGAAGTATATTTGTTAATGTTTATTAAAATATAACAAGTAATTAATAAGAAAATTTTTATTGTAGTTACTTTTTATTAAATAATTATAATTAATATAAATATGTATATACATATGACAGAATCACAATATTAAGAGGCAAAAGAAATTTTTTTCCATCGATCTATACGCTTCGTCACTGACGGTATTTGTTCCTAAATTTATATCCTACTAAATATCTCATATAAGAGAATTTTTTTTCTCCCATATTAAACTAAAATTAATTATTTGAAAATGAAATAAAAAAATTTATGCTTCGACGAGATTCGATCCGAAGACATGAAGATTCTACGCCGACTCTCTACCAAATTTTCCATTGTAAAGCAAATGACATAGTAGAAGCATGGGCTAGTTTCTTAATTCATCCGATAAATTAAATGGCTGGAATGCAGTTTAGCCCAACCAACTTGGTGAAAGGAATTATTTGGCTGTATTTTGCCAAATGTGGCTACCCTGGTTTTTTGAAATCGCGTCTAGCGATTGGGCAAAACTGCATTTTCATCAATTAGATTTAATTAAATGAATTAACATTTGAAAAAGCTGTATTAACATCAAGTGTCATCCAATACAAGTTAAAAATGTATTTGAACTTGAGTGGATGAATGCAAAGTATTCTATGAACGATTAAAAATTTGAACAAGATATATATACAGAAAGTGAGCTAATAGTAGGAATTTAAAAAAGATAAAACCTTGTCATTGTTTCGATTTCTTTGACTTCTAAATCAAGGTCTGATCGCAAATTTCATAAGGAACCACCTTTGTAATTGTTTTTTGAGTCAACATTTGTCATTCGTCTTGTAATAGATTTTAACTAGGATGTTATAATATATGTCACACCATGGTCATAAAACCGCTGGCACTTATGAGTTGCTTCAAGAGCAAGAATGGGTGATAGTCACTTAATCCCAGGTCAGAGCTATATAAGATATGATTTATTTGTTCTCAACTAATGAATTTCTCATTTTATCGTGCGTGAAGGATTTCTCGATTTCTCACTTCATCGTCTTCTTGTCATTCCCTGACTCATAATTGTATCACCTTATATGTCACAGATTTGCCTATGGGTTTCTTGTGATAGAACATTGCTGGCATTCGAAAAAAGGAGTTGTAGTACGAATTTCGCCATCGGCATGTCAGGACTAAAACATCAGTATTTCAAGTTTTACATTTATTATAAGGATACCAATCGTCCTCCTTTAGGGAGGACAGTCCTTCTTTCGTAGGTTCTGTCCTTCCGCGAAAAGTATTCTCATTCCTGCCCTCCTTTTCGATATTTTAAAACTAATTTGTTAATCTCTGCATTCAGAGATGCCGCGCCAAACTGTTACGCAAATATTAATACAAAAAATTTTAGGATGTTCAAAAGTTAGAAGGATTGCTCTAACATCTGCTATCGAGAGTGTTTTACAATTATTTGAGCCCCACCGTTCATATTTTTTAAGTTTGGCAAATGTCCAAAAATTCTGGAATCTTTTTAAGTTATTAACTATTGGAGATATTAATGTATTTTTGTACATAATCAGACGCTATTTTCCACAACAGGATTCAAAAGATTTTAGGCAAATATATTTCAGCTATAGAAGTTAGTATTGTTTTGAATGATTTTATCCTTCAATATAAAACATGATTTTTAAAAAAAATTTATTCCTTAAAATCATCAAACTTAGAGGAGTGAAATTCGAGTCAATAGAAAAGTGTGCAAAAGAAGTTCAATTTTTTTGCCAAACATCTTTGCAATACGTCGAAGAATGATCTGAAACTAATATCACAGGAAATAACAATTTTCGATGGGTTTTTTTGACTTCATCGCAAGTAAATTAGGCTGATATCGAAAACTGTGTTGAGTTTTTATCGAATGAAATACTTAATACTAAAATCGATTACAATTGTCTGTATAAAGAAATTGGAAAATAACTGTATATTTAAATTCTGATTGATTAAAACAATGGGAAAATCAACAGATTGAAATTGATAAAAGATGGGTGGAAAAATCTAACAATTTCAAAAATAAACACATTCCACATGAAAATTTAGTTACTCTTGTTGAATTTACGTTGCCCTGGAACTAATGCTTTCAATTACTGTTAATATTAACTAACAGTAATTGAAATATTTTTTTGGTGTATTGGTAAGGATTTTAGGATTAAGGAGAAATCAAGATTGAATTTTACGGTATGCGCTAGCTGTAGTACTTACCATAAAATTCAAAATGAAGAATATATCTTGCTCCAAAATTTCCAATATATTGTTAGAAAAATGATATATTGACAAAATATATTCATTCAATAGAAAAATTCTCCTGTAATGAAATAATTAAAAGGTAAGCATACTTAGTTTATTTTTGTTTGAATTAATGAAATGTTTCATTTATTTACTCTGTACTTTTTCTTAACTTGTTTTGTCCTGGTTTTAATTGTAAAAAAATTGGTCACCTTACTCATCAGCCTTTCACTATACAAAATTTTCGGCTTATGATGCATTATTTAGTCGCTAAAGACGGATTACTGAATGGGTATATTTGTGGTAAATGTCGAGTGTGGGAACATTACGGGACTTTCTTTTCGAAAGACCCTCGTACGTAAAAACAAATAAAAAATTTAAATAAAAATATAATTTTAATATTATGTTGTTCTAATCGTATCACACTGATATTTATTTTACAATACTTTGTAATAAATATAACAATATTTTTTTCAGGAAAGGAAGAATAAAAAATATATAAAGATGGTTTCATTAAGGTAACAGAGAGTATACCTTCGAAGAAAGTTTTTGAATTAACGGAAATTGTGACTACAAATGAGAATTTTATGACTATATGGGGCTTCAAAATTAGAAAAACACATAAGAAAAATGTCGTTATATTTAATGTCGGAAGGTCATATTATACAGATATAAGAAAAAATTAACACTTTCTTCAAAACATCGTAACTCAAAAGAAAATAAATATATTGATATTTTGTAAATTGAATAATACAGAATATAACCTTATTTAGAAAATAGACTATTATTTTGATAACATAACTTTTATATACAAGGTTCTGGCTGTTGGAGTTCACTGAAATTTTCTTTAAAATGGATTGTAATTTTTCCTTTATTGCAATATAAAATAACTTCAACTTAATATAGAATCTCAAAAGTAGTCTATTCTATGTTTAAGGTTTTAAAAATCAATGACATAAAATTGCAGGTAAATTGAATGAATTGCAATTTTGATATATTGTATTTTAAAGTAATGGAAAATGTCGTTTTTAGTCGTTTTAAAGATAAAAAATTGAATTTTCATGTGAGATCTAAAATAAAAAATCAATATATTGATCAAAAATTGCGTTTGAAGGTGTACTATTACCTTAAATATTTTTATCCACTATTCTTTATTTCCATTGTCTTTATAACCAATTTTTACTTCCTTCATGCCATAATTTTTCTATGTAATTAGAATTAATTTATCATGAGTTGCTGCAGTTTATTCTAAATTTAAAAAACGGTATTCTGAAATGTTCCAAGAAATTATGCAATGAAAATAAGTCACTCAAAGAAAGGAAAATTGGAAAGGTGACTAAATGTGCTCCCATTTTGAATGAAAAGGAAAATTCGAATTACCAATTATTATAAGAAAGAAGTAGTTTTGTCATTCTTTGCAAACTTCAAGTAATCTCGAGTAAAATTAATGACAATAATAAAAAAAATATATGGACTCTTTCATCTAATAATAGAATTGTAATTAAGTGAGTACGTTTTGAATGGTAAACAAATTCTTCAATACTTTCTCCCTACTCTCACCATTATTTTGATTGCTTTAAATATAATTCATATAATTTCAATATGAATTATATTTAATTATTTCTTTACTTTTTTTTAAATTTTAAATGTAATTCATATAATTTCAATATTAATTATTTCTTTACTTTTGCGTGATATTGTTAAATCCAATACGAAATAACATCAAATAAACAGCACCAGATGTTTCTAAAATCGAAACATTAAAGCTTTTTTTTTACCATTTACTGTAAGATAAGTATATTTATAAGACTTTGAGAAAATATTCGGTCATCAGTGACATAAGAATAACAGATTATTAGTGCCTTAAATATTTAAAGTTATAAATGATTGCTTACAAGAACTAATTAAATTTGGCCATGGTATTGTTAAATCATCGATCAAAGAAATCAAACTGGTTATTAACCATGCATATTTTCGACGAAACTAATTTCGACAAGTATACCAAAGGGAAATGGAATTCAACTGTTTATTTCAATGTTATACGATAGATAATTTTTTCTTAAATTCAATAACAGATTGATATATGTATTCACAATAGGTGTTCTTTTATTTGCTTATAATAGATCATGAATCATTGAAAATAATTCATTTTTGAAAGCTTACTCTTGCAGATAATATTATTTTTTCTGAATTCCAAATATTTCGATAACTTTCTTAGAGCTTTTTAAGCTGCATTTTGCTAAAAAACATATGAACAAAATCCGAATTTCCTACCCCTTTCGCAATATTTTCTTCAAAATAATGAATTAAAATTTAGAATCTAATTCTATAATCTAAAAATTTGAGTTCTCTGAAACTTTTCAGAACGGTATTTTTGAGTTTGTGATGCGTAGTTTCTTAAAATGTAGTTTATTAAATATATATATATATATATATATATATATATATATATATATATATATACATACATACATACATACATACATATATATATATATATATGTGTGTGTGTGTGTGTGCGTGTTGTGATACATACGGAAATATAATATTTAACGATTTTACGTCGAGATTGATTGATTAATCTCTAGCAAAAGTTATTTAATAAACTCTTTTACTATGGTGATGATAGCTTTCTGATTTCTTTATATGTCTTTTTGTTCTTATTCATCCCCGATAGAGCTAACATTTTTTTTTTTTCATTCCTGAGTATAATGCTTAGAACTTTCAATACTTTTCGAAACTCTTTAAGCAATCTCTAATCATTAGTTTGTTGAATAGATCCTGTTTATTTGTTAGTAAGCATTTATAGGGTAAATATTTACTATTTTAAGCCTTTGAGAATATTTTTACGTTGCTTAAAAACATTAGAAAAAAATTAGAACTTTATTTTTCATGCGCACGTTTTTAACAATGAATGAATTTGATCAGTTAAATTCATTTTTATATGAAACACAGAATTTATTTAATGATAAATATTCATTTTCTATTTGCTTTAAATATTCATTTAGAAAGTCAACTTTTTATCCTAACATATCCCATTTTACTTAGTTTTTAAATTAAGTTCTAATAAAAGAACCATTTATTTGAACTGAAGATACCACGATATATTAATAATAAGGAATTTTTATTTTAATATAATATTTTTTTCTAATTTAATTTACAAATGAATCTGAAGAATTTAAAATTTTTTCTTTTAATACAAAATTTGAAAAAATATATTATTTTGTTATACATATATAGAGAGAAATATATATATTTATATTTATAATATTGATACATATACAAACTATAATCACAAAATGCATATTAAAATTTTTAATAAACTAAAATTCTACAGAATTAATGGAAAAATCAGCGAACAATTTAACCTAAAAATCAAATCAAAGTATTATCTAAAGTTAAAATAATATATATATATATATATATATGTGTGTGTGTGTGTGTGTGTGTGTGTAATGATTTAACTTAATTCCCAATAATTTCTCGTTATAATAATTTAATTTACTAAATTTACTCATTCTATCCTTTAAAAGATAATGTTCATTCGTATTTCCTGATCCCTTTCCAAAGTATCATTTTATTTGTTACATCACGCACTCTTAAAACTGGTTAAATCCGCTTAAACCAATTATAAATCTGTCAAAACAATCCCTTCAAATTCCCTCTCTATTATGATATTTCCCCGGAATCCCTTTATCCATACAACGCGTCTCTGACGTTTCAAATGAAATTTCCCTCATATATAAACCCAAAACTGCGAAAAGCGCTCTCTTCTCTCCTCTTCTTATTTTGTTATGATGCAATAGCTTGAATAAAAAGGCGGAGTGGAAATGGTCTCTCTCTCCGCTTAAAATAAAAGTTCCGTGAAAATTCAATACGCCTCGACTTTTATTTCCATGACTTACATTCAATAGTTGTTACAAGAGAAATATGATATTTTGTTACACACACACACACACACACAGACACACACACACACACACACACATATATATATATATATATATATATATATGTGTGTGTGTGTGTGTGTGTATGTGTGTGTGTTTGTGTGTGTCATTAGGAGCGGGTTCTTGCAGCTCCTCAACATCCAGAAATGAGAATGTCACCATTCCTAAGCAAACATGATTTCCTGTGACTTCTCATTTTTATGAAATATAAATAAACCAACAAATTTTATGAATCGCCTCTCCTGAAAAGTACCAGATTTCTGTCCAGATAAGAAATCATGTAGAATGCATCAGGCTAGCTGTAGAGAAACAACAGAGGCTGTGACTCCTCTCTTTTATTACTTTATGCGCTTATTATTGAATTTAATTTATAATAAGTTTACTATTAAAAAAACAAACGTCAAATAACTACTGATGCAGTTTATTACTATTCTTCAATGGTCATCGACAATCGCTCTCTTTTCGTCTTTCTTACTTAGTCTAAAAAGTTTCAAAGCGTTTTAAATCTATTTTTAAAAGATGATCAAAATTATCTCCTACGTATACGCTCGGATTTGTAAGAGTTTAACCTCAAAAAGGGAAAGTGTTATCAATATTTTTGACTTTTTCCAATATAAAATCACTCGAAAAGCATGTCTAATCATAGCAGGTCAGCTACAGATAATTTGATACGATTTCTACCATGTATTATTAATCGGAATTTCACTCTGCTAACTTCATAACCAAATCATTACTGACCCTTATGATCAATGATCGGAAGGTTTTAAAGAAATACGAATGATCTTGCACCGGATCGTCTTAGAAATACATCCTTGAAGTAAACGTAGCATTACGCATTCTCCGCCGTACAAGAAGTGGTTGTCACCGAGGAATGCTGGCTACGCTCCAGGTAGCATTTTAAAACGCACGCGTCGATTTTTTTGAACGTTGAGTAGTCAGCTGCGAAGTTATAGTCCACAAGATGGTCTCCAATAGTTCTAATCCTCCCCCTCTTTTCATTATTAACTACGCAATTCTCTAAATGAATCCTAAAATTCAATATTAACGATAAAGAGGCTTTCCCTTTTTTAGGAAAGTATCTCCGTAAAATTACACATCTTCGACCTTCTAAATGAAATATTTTGTTGAGGGAGGCTTATATCTTTTCTCGCTGAAAACCTTCGTTCAAGAAACAATATGATAGCTATTGGGACAGGATGAAATATAGGAACCCCAAGGTCCTCTACCCTTTTATACCATTTATATGTATACATTTCCAATATTTAGAGTTTTTAAAAGTAAATTTGTCATCTATAGCATCTTTTAACCTATCTATTGCTGTAATATGTTATTCAAATAACACCTCTTCTCTGAATTTAATTAATTTATTTAAACTTATGAATGCTGAGATTAAGCAAAACTTATAATTCATTAACAAGGTTAAATGTTCTGATCGTAAAGTGGAGAGAAGAGGATCCGGTAAGATAAGGATAAAATAGAGAATTAGAATTAGAAAAAAAATAACATAAAGGAAAATATTATCATTTGGTGCATTCATTTAGTTTATAGTTTATTAAATAAATAAGTTTAAGTTAACAATTATAGGCTTGGAAGAGGACAACAGTGGCGTCTCGATCTTTAAATATTAATTCGTGTACATAACTTAGGAAATGTGAGTGACTTTATATAACTCGCTAGTGTGTTGAGTGAACGTGCTTATATTAATGTGAGTGTCCAAATTCTTGGCACGCTTCTTTGTTAAGTATGATGCCAGGAAATATGTGGGAAGTTATAAAAAGAGAGAAAGTGCTCTTACCTCTTGAAAATGTGAGTCACACTTCTGGACATGAGCATGCAACCACCCTTTGCTTGTATCCTATGCAACTCAGAATCCAAGAGGGACTATCCTAAAGTAAAATTAACTGCATCATGATCGTGGGAATCACGTATCGTTATAACAAAAGTCTCTGAAAATTTGATCAACATGTGTCAGATTAATCATATATATTTTTTTCATTTTTTGGTAGAAAAATGAGGGCAGTAGCACATAATTTATGGAAACTTCGACCTGTTCCATGTGTGGGATACGATGATTTTTATTTAATTTTACAGTGAATTAAAGAATTTTTTATTTAATTTAACAGTGAATAATGCTTAGGCTAGATTTTACAGCTTCCTAAATGAACGAAGTGTTTTAAAATGGAATCTTCAGTCCCTAACTGGAAGGTAATGAAATGTACAGCAAAATTATTACAAATATATGAATAATTAGTTAGACTGCGATCAAGAAGTGTATTATTATATTAGGATATTTGATTCCGTTTAAATTGTGTTATAAAAAAGAGCAGTAATTGAATTAGGTTACAAATGTTGTTGTTAATTTCATTTCATATAGCTAAAAGAATGCAGATACACTTATAAATTGAAAGCTAAATTTACGATACAAGTTTTTAACTGAAAAACATAGATAAATAGGTATTTATAATTATAAAAAATGTTCAAATCTACCTATTTTTTACTTATGTGTTATATTTCTTATTAATAGATATAATGTTAATTATTTACAGCAGTTTTTCATTTCAAATATATCCTATTTCTCAAAATAATTCCAGCTATTAAATTACTTCTTGATATAACCACTAAAAGATGGCGTGTTATTAAATATTTAAACCATATGATGAGTTTTAATTATTTTATACTTTATTTAAGTATTTCGAAATGTAAAGAAAGCATTTAGAATGTTTTTTGAAAAAAGGACACTTAAAATATTTCTGTCTATTAAGAATTCACTATGTTACATTTTCTTATGATACATTTTGTAAATATCCACGAAGTCCATTCAAATTATTTTACATATTCTTATTTTATAAAATATATAACGAACGAGGTATTTTTTAATTTTGAGAACAAATTGTATTTAAGGGGACTTAGTACCTTTGCACCTTCAAAAGTTCGATTTTTCAAATTTGTTTTAAAAAATAGTACTGAATATTAGGAGCATTTTAAAACAAACCGCATCAAAATCCGACAATTATTACGTCCTGTGCAACAAAAAATGTAAATGTCTAAAGTGGCTTGTTCTATGTAATGCAATGTAAACAAACCTCTTTTTCTCAGTTTGCTATTTTCACACTTTCCCACAGGATTAAAAAAAGTCTTTTGCATGCAGAGCTTTAAAATTTTGCATGAGTGTTGTACTTGTAAATCTTCATTCTGTGAACCTCAATTTTGTTAATAGGATGATTAGATTTTATTTTATAACATTATACATGAAAAAAAAAGTTACTAAATACAAAGTTGATAACTTTTTTAATTTTTCAATTTTTTTAATGTAAGGTAAATTTAAAATTTGAGGTTTACAGAATAAGGTCATTATTTAGCTTTAATTTGGTATAAGAATTATGGTTCTACCGTACATCTTTCAAAAGTTATCTTGTGGGTAACGTAAGGTAAGCTAATTTATTTTTCAAATTTTTGTACGCATATTTCATGTTGTATAAGAAAATACATTAATTTAATAGCAAAACTTCAGCCAATATTTTAAACTATGCACTTTATTACACAAACAGGCAAAGTTTCATACTGAAATGAGCAAACATTGTTGTTTTATGAAGAATTGAAAAAAGTTTGTCAAAATGTTCTACTTTTGATTTCGAAAGGTATTAAGTCCCCTTAAATGAAAATTTTATTTTTTTTCCGAATTGAAATATGAAAAATTCATCGTTGAAGTAGTTATGAAAAGTTATCTAATACATATATTTAATTCATAATTCTTAACTTATTTTTAAAGCAAATAGATTGCATAGTACTTGGAACAGACATTTTCTTATACAAAAAGGCAAACTTTAAGACTTTTCAGTATTAATTATTACATTTACTATATTAGTCAATTATGGAACAAATAATATAGTTATTACGTAATTTGAATACCAGCAATTCACAAGCTAAAATTTTTATAAATGCATAAAAAAAAAAAAAGAAATATTTGTTTCCAGGGATACTTTGTTGGGCATACATAGTACAAACCCAGGAACTAATTACTTAATTAAACTTTTCTCATAATGGAATTTTAATTAAAACATGTTTATTGAACCAATGCTGTAGCGAAAATTTCTATTTAACTAATTTACAGTTTCAGTAGTTTTTCCATCTTTTGACCCAAATTTACACAGCAATATTTACTCACAAGCAAAATCGCTCGGTATGAGTATTCTCTCGTTTGTATTCATTCTGGTTTTCCGGTTAGATTAAGTACAAACATAAACAGGCTAATAATTTTTCCAACAGAAATTTTGCCAACAAATGTATTCGTTCTGTAATATCATAATCTGAGAAATCTGTAGGGTTAGAACGTAATACTACGAAGATTTTCACAAATGAAGTAATTTTAAGAGAGTCCCAAAATAGAATCGAAGAAAATGCTTGTCCAAATTTCTGAAAATTACTTTCAACAGAATATTCAGTGTAGGCTATTCAATCGCCTTTAATATCCGAATTCGGGAAGTTGACTGTGATAAAGTCATCTAAATTCGGTAATTTAAATGTGTTGATCCTTATATAATGCTCAAAATTCAACTCAGGTATGGCAATTCTCATTCTGATTTTTTAACTAAAATATATTACATAAATATCCATCTTATGCGATTTCAATTGTTTGGATTTTGATGAAGTGTCAAATTATAAAAGATCGACTAAAAGTCGGGGCTAATGTGATCATTATATTTAGAAATATATGATTACGATAATTTTTGAATCTAATTGAATAAATCATTTTGAAAAGGGGTCATCTCTCCTTTTACAAATTTTACAGAAGAAGCAAAAAAAGAAAAACTACAATAACATTTTCAGTAAACTTAAATTAGTTATTTCTTATTGTTAAAGAAGATTACGCATGGAATAAAAATGCTAACATAATTATTTAGAGCCCGAATAGAATGTCCAGAAACATATTTTTCCTGTGCAGAGATAACCTGTTTCTAAAATCAAAACCTGAGTTTGCGAACAAACAAGTCCCTTTTAACATACAAAGATATGCAGTTTCCTGAAATATTAAGTAACAAAAAATATTATCACTGCAAAACCTTTCTGAATGAAAGTATAATCGGCAAGGTACATGGCACAGAAAACTACAGTTGTTCAGACACTTTGTTTGTCATTTATCATTTCACTGCAGTAGTCTTTCTAATTGGCTAGGAACTACTAATATAATTTCCTAATGTCTTTTATTTCCTTAACATTGATAGGAAGCTCTTTGTAAACAGAATTTTCTGTATTTAGGATAAACAGTGGGAGCTATCTTGTTCTTGTTTCTATCAAAATTCTTTTTTAAGCCGGAGAACAAAAGGAGCTTGACACTTACACCGCATATCCTATTTTCTAGCTCGAATAATATAATTATTAAAACTGACCATGTGTAACATACATAGATGATTGCTACAGCTACCGATACACGGTGGAATCCGGAGAAAAAATTAAAAGTTAGCTTAGTACGTAACAAAGAGGTCATGAGAAATAGCTCTCACATCTGTGGCTGAAGTTTATTAACGTCGCCCTTAGAAGCCACAAGAACTATTGGTAATAAACCTCGCGCAATTCTGAACCTTAATCAAGCGACGAGGACGACACTTGAGTTCGCACCCCTCTCCAAACTTCCACACGACGCGAACGGTAGGACTTGGAGCCTCGATAAATTTAACGTACATCAGCCCCCCTACATAGCAAGTCCGCAGGGGCATGAGGGCTCGAACCTGAAATTCACCTGGAAGAACGCCATCCATGAGCTCGCGAACATGACCACTCAGCTTCCTCGGCAGCTGTTTGGTAGAGAAGATTAGAAACGCAAATTCGTGAAAAAATTCGACATAACCCTTTTTCTACATGTCCAATTCAATTATTTTCAAGAGTTATAGTATAAAAATTGTGATACAAAGTAATCACGAATGAAATATATATAGACATTTCATTCACTAGAAATATATATATAAAAAAACACGCACACAAAACAATAAAGGGATCATTGAATTTCAATATCTACATCTCATCATACTTGTTTATATCGACCCTAAAACATATTACGTAACAGTTATAAAAGCTTATCTCACTGAGAAAGAAGAGAAAAAAACTTTTTGACGTGTTTCAGAGCGAACGAAATTAAAGTTTATAAGATAAAAGTTTATGCCCGAAATAACCCTGCATTACATCACGGATTATCTGGTGTCCGTCTGCTTTTGAAACATCCTCTACAGATGTTAAATATCTCTTTTAAGCCCTAAATGCTCTTGGCAACGTAAAATTTAGAGTATAAAGAATAAAAGTTTTTGGGCAAAAGGCTTAGAGTAAATTGGATGAGAAATATTTCCTTTTTCTGTTCTGGTTATATATGGAATATTTTACTGTTGGGTTATTGTTATTGTTAAGCATCCGGTACATTTAATATTCGAAAAAGTTTATAAGAATTTTCTTTCCTCAGAAAAAATTATTAATATTTCTTACTACGAAATACTTTAATTCCTTAATAGTTATGAATACTTATTCTCAAAATTATATATATTTTTATCTCAATCATGTATTAAATTCAAGTATTTACTTAACATTCCCCGAGAGCTTAGTAATTTTTTAAAAATTGAAATAGCTTTCTATCTGCGTTTGTCTTTTCGCTTATTTAATTTTTAAGGAACCATGGTAACAAAAATCAGTGCACAGAATGGGCAACTCTTATTGGCTGCCATATATTAAATAACAAGAATTAGCTAAAATACCAAGAAATAAAATTAGATGATAGTCTAAACTATCTGATAAACACTTCATTAAATTATAGTTTCATTAGAATCATTCTTTTGATAAAGAAAAATGCATAAATTGAGAACCTTTGCTCCATAACCATTTAGAAGTTAGACTTTTTTACATTTTGCAATTAATTTGCACTTTTAAATGAAGGAATTCACATATTGATTGAAATATGTTTCAATTTCATGGGGTATACACGAATCAATGTCAACGGTCTGTGGGATTGTTTATTAACTGAGAAGTAACGCAATGCAATCGGCGACGGGTCTCATAAGTTTGAACTTTGGTCAAGTAACAAGGATAACACCTGAACTGAAACTACCCTTTCCAAACTTCCACGCCACGATAGGACTTGGTCTCAGAACATTCAATATGTGTCAGACACGTTACATGGCGATACTTCAGGGGCATCAGGACTCGAACCCGCAACTCGACGAAAGCAACGCCATCCACGAATCCACTACCATGATCACTAGGCTACGTAGGCAAATCTGTCACGTGGTATTTTCGCGTTTCCCTCCAAAACTAACAACCGCAGTTACTTTCTGTTTTTAAATTTAAATTTTTAACTCCCTTCCAACTAAATGAAACGTAACGTAACGTAAGTTATATAAACATTAGAAGCGTAGTTAATGGATTTGAGAAAATACTTATTAAAGCAATGGGACATCTAATATTATATATATAATGATAGTAAGGAAATTAGTAGCGAGTAGCATAAGATACTGATTCTCATCTTACATCAACTGCAGGTTGACAGAGATGAAATATTTTGTAGATTGATTTCAGTTAAGGGAGAGCTGAAAACTTGCTCGAACCTGTGGTATTTGTGATTAAACTTACTCGCACTCGAGTAAGTTGGTAAGTTAAATTTCAGTGTTGATTATAAACTAGATCGAAAGCGTGTGAGGGTTAGTAGACTTTGTGAAAGAGACGAACAACTAAGTATTCCTAATTTGATATTTAATGAACTGTGTTGTTATTTGTACGACGTTTTATCATTTAATTGTGAACTTTAGAGACTATTCAAGCTAGAAATAATGACCGTGCAATTAAAAGAGATCGAGAATAAGAGACCGGATAGTAATAAAAGAGAGATGATTCACATAGTGAATCTATGAAAGATTTGGTTATGGCCCTTTTTCAAAATGTCAAATTCAATTACAAGCGCTTAGAATTAAATTTGCTAACACATGCATGTTGCAGCGTGAAATTTATGTAACAATGCACAGTATCAAGGTGCAATATTATTCTATAGCAACATGTTTTAGCATCTGAAAGTGACAATTGTATCTAATATTCAAAAACATTTCTTAGAGACTGGAAAAGTAACCACTTGCTTCACAAACAAAGATTTTCTCTAAAGTTTTTGTTTTATCATTACGATGTTCATTTGAAAATTTCTTTTTACATATTACTGCTTAGTGACTTCGAAAAAAAAAATAAGTGATATTTATCATTATTATTAAGGATAACTTTATGAGAAAAATATGATAGATATTAAGAAAAAAAATTACTTTTCGTATACTAAGCCCATATATATATAGATTACTCGCTGATGAATTATGATTACGGACTGAGACAACCTTCCTTTTATGAAATCTAAATAAACTAAATGATTCAAAGAGAAACATATATACATAAAAACTATTAAAAGTAGTTAAATAATTGTGGAATGAATATTAAGTTAAAGTGAATGTCGAGGGAATATTAAGCTAAATTAAATTAATTATTATAAGTACTATTTTAAAATAATAGAAACATTACAGTGTTTTTTAAAATAATAGAGACATTACAGTACTTTTTAAAATAATAGAGATAAAGTAAACTTTTTAGATTTGAGTGTTAATTTATTCCTAAATTTGGAAAAAAAAATACAAATAAAATGTCTTTCTAAGCTGTTTAAAAGTTATTTGCCCAAATCAAATAAAACCTTATTTGAAGGAAAATTTAAAAACGTTTTTTTTCCCTGAGAAAATATTTCTATAGACATAAGGAATGAAATTTGGAGTGAAGGACACACAATACACTTTTTAGCCCTGAAAATAAATTTCCATAGAACATAGACATAGGCATACGCTATAAGATGCTTAGACTTTCCAGACAGAGCCGAATTTAGCATACAGTTCGAATTGAAAACATGTCCCATAAAATGTTTTGTAATCTTATGAATATCCTTACTGGTTTTGCATTAGAGAACAGTTTTTATTAAGGTCTCGAGAAACATAAAAAGATCCTATACTATATCTGTGCGAAATGGAATATATATTTGCAGTAATTGTCAATCATTAATTTCTTAAAAACTGAAAAAAAAAAATTCGTAGTTAAAGAATTTTGATTGCTGAAATTATAGTTGAAAATTGTCCTAAGGCACAGAAGCAATCAAACAATTTCGGAAATTTTTAATTCATATAAAGGTTGTACTAAAATCAGAATGTCATAACTTAGTTGCTCCCCATCATTCGATAAAAAATGATATCATTTGGGTTTCACAAAAAGCAAACGCAGAACATTTTGCAGAAAAATGTTTGTTATGGAAATTAAAAGAGTTTTTCATTATCAATAGGAAATATTTCTTTTAACAATATTAGGTGTCTCAAGATCCTTCAGCTTTAAGTTTTATATTTTCAGAAAAAAAAATACATGTTAAATCTTCATCTTTTCTGAATATTTTGGTACCAAAATTTTAATGATACAACGAAAAATTCTAAAGTTATTGACAAAAAAAACTAAACCTTGATTAACTAGCTTTTTTGTATGAGTTATTTTTAAAATTTTGCTTCATTTTGTTCAGGACAAAACATTTCAGCTTAGGCGCAGGATCTCTCAGAAAGTTTTAATCATATTAGTTTAAAATTTCATACAAATATTTAAAGTGAGCTTCTTTGTGACTTATACACCACACTCAATTTTTAAGCAAATCATTAATAGAAAAAATCTTTTTGAATTTTAATTGTTTTCCCCTTAAAATTTCATGCTATTTTTAAATAATTCTATGCAAAAATATATTTTTCACTAAATTTTTTAAAAAGTAGGGATAACTTTAGAACTGAACATTTATTTAATCGATAACATTACATTTTAAAACTTAGTTCAACGTTGTACTTCAGAATCCAACGTGCAGTAAAATATTGATTCTCCTAACTTTGAAAAAATGTACTATTTACATTTCTTTATGACTTTTTAAGAATTCTTAAAATAACATTACAATATGAAAAGTAATGTAAATATATGAATATTTTTTGCATTAAAAGACCCATTTGACTACCTTGTTTCATTGGTATGTGATTCAATTGGTATTTCATTGGTATGTATTCCATAATGATTATTTTTCGCCTTCACGCATAATTGTTAAATTGTCCTACCGGTATTTTGATTTCGTGATCTTAATATTAATTCTATAAAATTTCTACAACAGGAATCATACCTTATTTTATCCATATAAACGCAAGAAATTGTATCCGAAAGAACAAGAAATAACGAAAGTTTCTGTGGAATTACATTTTTCCTCCGTTTTTTAAAAATATTTTACAATATATTTTAAAGACCGGTAAACCAATAAAAGAATCATTAGAATAGGAGTAAATATATTTTCAAAAATCGGAGAAAAATGTTTCCACTGAATCCTTCGTCATTTTTTCCTCTTTTGGATGCGTTTTTTTCATTCAAATAAATAGAATAGTAAAGATATGAGACTGCTAGTAGAAATTCCATTGGATTAACATTACTTTCACGAAATCAAAATGGAAGGTAGACGGAAGTCTGAAACATTAAGGGGAAATTTTTTTTTATGTATTTCGATGTACTGAGAAATTTAAGAGAATAATAGAACATCTACAAAGTTCAAGATGTAGATTTAAAAATCCTTTCATTGTATTATTTAAATATAAAAATAGGTAATTTGAGCAATTAAATAACATTAATAATTCCGGTTCTACGCTTCTCATCGAGATCAATCCTTTTATAATCACTGAAAAATATTTGGTAATTATGTAAATGGATATATATGTCATGTATCATTGCAAACATTTTTTCAATTTTTTTTATGAGATGGTAGTCCATACGGATTAAGTTAAATAAAATTCTACTAAAGATTATATGATTAAAAAGAAAGTTGTTTTATACAAATGATCTTTGGCCTAATCTGAAGATTATTTAACCTCGGTGCCAATCTATGAGTTGAGAATATTCAAATGATGCTTAAAATAAGGTCACATTCAAATTCTAGGGATATTTTCCATTCAAATTTCTACTCTTACGTCATAGTAGGAACACATGTCACCATTCCACTAAACGCATAGATACCTATCCTCTGCTCGTAGGGCCCATTCCACCGACCAATTGTTTTATGTGAGGAAACTGTAAAATAAAAAAACCGTGAGGAACTGTGTGACCACAATAAGAAACTAAATAAATTTTTGTGCAAACTGTCATAAATTTCTTATAGTTAGCTAATTAAAGAAAATATAAGCGCATTTGTTGGAAAAAAATTATTTTGTAAGAAATTACATGTTTATAATTTTAACTAGGTTTATCAGCTGTCCCGATTTGACAAAGATTGTCCTAGTTTGAAGGAAAAAAAATGTCAAATATACATAAGTATACATAAAAATAAAAATGTGAAATATATGCTCATCAAAATATTTTTAGTTCCTCTTTGAAACTACTGTATGTCACAGTTCATAGATAGCGTCATACGAACATCGTAATTATTAGTTCTGCCTAAGATTGCCATTTACGAAGGGAAATCACCATTTAATTAGTATTACCCTAAATACCATGTTATCATTATTGCTAGATGCTTATACCTGAAAAAATAAATGTGACCCCTACCACCCCGGTATTCTAGAATCATCTCTAAGGTACAACAAGGATAGGGATTTCTGGACTAAAAATGAATGGTAATGATATCAAAGTACCGCTGGGCAAGGATCAGAAGGGTACTACCTCTCGATCCAAATTCTGGAAAAAATGGTTGAACAATTGAAAACTCAGCATCAAAAAACAGCGGGTGATATAGAGAGACGACAGAACACGAGGACAGAAAGATCCAATGGACTTGGACTTCAGTGATTTCGAAAGCATTGATAGATAACACTAAGAAAGGAACCTGAGGTGAAAATCCTCATTGAGCTGACAATCATTCGCTTGAGAACACCAATTAGTGAGCTTTGCACTATTGCCAGGCTGAATCGATGCACAATTTTACTGACTAAAATAGAATCGCTTACAGCGATGAATCATACTTCGAGTTGCCAATTAAGACGTTGTAAAGGTTTTCAGGATAGTGGTAGGTTAAAACCTGATTGTATCTTCATGCATTGCCTAAGAAGTGGAGCTTATTACCTTGGATGCAAGAATTCTTTGTTATCCGTGACATCATAGTAGTAGGGTGGCACGCGGACTATATTGTACGGCTTTTTATGTTTCTCTTCTTTTCATGGAACCATAGAATTAAATTTCAATGATATAAATTTGGCTGCACTCGGAAACTGATTATATCAGTGATTGTCAAGTTCTTCCTGCTCTCCTATGTGGCTTTATTTTTCCCCAACAAAGCCCACTTAAGATCACACAAAAGATCCACCCATATTCTATCTATCATTCCAGAATATCATAGATATAAATCAAGAATCAGAGAGAATTTAACAAGAAATACCACGGGGGATATGCTATAACTCTTTGAATCAATACCAAGTTGGATATCAACTTATGAAAGAAAACCTGGGAATAAAATCGAAGGATCGTGGGACATATGAGTAGGAAGAACACTACCATTCAACGGTGATGGCAGAAACTGTTGAAAATGGAAAACACATCATCAAAAAACATTAGTTGATAAAGAGGACAGAATATGAAGACAGAGAAATCAAAATGACCAGTACACCCAGTTATAATTTCTTTTTGTTGTTATTATTAAACTTATTTAGAGAATCACAAAATTACACATTAATTTTATTAAGATCAACGAATAATTTCTATTTAATGCATTTCCTAAATAATCTGAAATAATTTTTTCATAAACTCGTCTTATTTAATGTTTAAATGAAAAGAAAATTATATATTTTTTATCTACAGAATCAGTTTCTATACCTCAGACGAATTAAAGTTGAGAGTTCGAGTTACTAACCATACGTATATTCATCTGGACTTATTTCAAGGACTCCTAAGTTACTAATCTCCATATTAAACTCTTCACTGCTTTTATATACATTTCCTCATTTCTATTCATTAGACTTCACTAATTTTAATCTAATCTACATAAGTCACGTTCCATTTATTGGTAGAAATTTTATGTGAATTCAAATAATATAAAAAGACCCCCCAATGTGTTAGTTAAAAAGAAAATATTGATCGAGCCCACGTCATGCTGCCATCACAAAATATAAATATACCACACAGAATATCGAATGTGAGGAAAAGGCTTTCATTGAGCCAACTCCTAATTTTTTTTTCTATATATATATAGCTTTGCACATGCGTGTGAATGAAACATTCATTTCTTCTAAAACTATTTTCTGAATCGATATACATCTCCTCTGTTATTTTCGAGTCGTTTGGATAACTCTTTAAGGCATCAGTTTTGTTTTATTTTTTGGTTTATATCAATTTGAGTAGCAATCACTTAAGCTCTTGGAAATTTGATATTAAACAAACATGTATTTCCTACAAAGGGTCATTTATCTTTATCTAACACAGACTGTGTTCCGAATCAACTAATCGATTAGGGTACACTCACCCGAAATAAAGTATGAGAAGACTTAGACAATCTTCTCCCGAAATATATATATATTTTCTCTTTTTTGCTTAAAAAAGAGAACCGAAATGTATGTTTATATAACGTAGCAGAAATAAACCGTAAGATTGAGTATATACTGAGTGGGAGGCTTAGGATTCTAAAAAACGAGTTTTTAATCACACAATTACAGACCACTTTTAGTACGTAATTTCTGTTGATGATTTATTTTTGATATCTTACTCTATTTTAAAATTATTTACTTTCTTCTTGTGCTATTTTCGAAATTGCTTAATTCTTAATTTGAGTTTTGTCATTACTCTTTTTAAGTGGCGGCGAAGGCCAATTGGTGAGGATCGTAGACTCGTGGCCGGCATTATTTCCTTCGAGTTGTGCTTTTGAACAATACTGTCACTAAAGATACGCTAAAGATACGGTGTTGATGCACTTTAATAAGGTTGAGATCCCAAGTCCTCCCTTTGGAACAGTGTTAAATTTCGAAGAGGGAGGTGCCAGCTCAAGTGTGATCCACGTCAGTTACCCGAGGCTCAAAATTACGAGGAGGTCACCAATAACCTTTGAGTTGCCTCTCAAAGCAACGTTTGTAAACGAAAACAATAAGTGTTTTTAGTTTTAAAGAAATAGTTGAATGAAACATACAGGATCCTTTAAAATGTGTTTAAAAACACATTCATAGTCCACGGACTGAGAAAGTATTATTTATTACTTTATACCCTCGTTTTCCTTTTTTTTCTTTTCTTGGTTGATTCCATTTATCAAGAATTTTTTTTTCTTCGGAATACATTTTCTTTTGTTTTATGAGTCCAATTTTTGCCACTTTTTTCTTAAATTTCATAAATAATTTTTATAATTAATAATTCTAACTCTCTCTTTTTATTAGTTACTAGTTTATACACAACAATCATGTGTACTCTCCTTATGGTTTTATATTTGATTTTACTGTGATATTTCCCCAATTCGCAACATATTTCTTTGTACTTTTTTAATCTTAATTATTTTATTTTACCAATAATTATTTTACTAATGGGATTTGCACACACACAGACACACACACACACACACACATATATATATATAATTTAAATTACGTTTTGAAAATGTAGGGAAAGAACGAATTATCTTAAGATTTGAAAACTAAGCATTAAAAATTACGAAGCAATTAAATTTCTTAACTATTCTGAAATGTTTACTATTTCCACATTCCCTAAGACTTTTAAATAAGATTTCACGCATAAACAATCATCATTATAATTTTGAAAGATTTCTCTTTTTCATCTGCTAAAGTAAATTTCAACTCAATTCTAAGCACTAACGAACTAATTTGAACAATTGGGTACAATAAACGAATATTTTGCTCCGTCGGAGACAGCAAATAATTTAAGCAATCGTGTTATTGTACCGAAAACATACGTCTCTTTCCACTCAAAGGTTTTATTAGTCATTCATTCGTTTTCTCATGGGTATTAGAGTTTGAATTGAGAATCAATATTCATCCACACAAATACTCTGAAAATGAAAGTGGTTGACGCTTTTGAAAACATTATGAATGGAAAACTCTCAGAGTGTTTGTTGTGTTGAAAGTTAGGAAACCGATTTTGGATGTGAATTAATCGAATCTAATTAATAGTTCTAGTTTACTTTTATTTAAAAACATTATTACAAAAAACAATATGTCGTTTGAATTTAGAAATCCATGATGATATATATTCTCATAGAAACATCATTAATCAAGAAACATGGTACTTAAACTTGTGTGCTCAATTCATGACTTAAGACATTAAGATTAGCATATGAATTTTTTATAGGATCAAAAATATAGAAAAATTTCAGTTAGTAATAAAATATGTCATGTATTTTTAGCATGTAAATTGGGTTATTATTGATTAAAAATTGCAACTAATTAACAAAGTTGTATGATTGTTTTTAAATGCAGTGAAGTCAGACGAAATACAATCCCGTGATAACTAGCTTAACATATTACTGCAATGTTTTGTTAAGAGCTTAATTATTTTTATTTCTTTTTAAATCTTCGTGATCCATTAATAAATTCAAAGATGCAATGCAATTTTGAAGTCACATATTATACTTGTTAAAAATTAATTTCTATGTTTTATTTTAATTAAATAATATATACAAACAGAACACCATATTTAAATTTCTATTAGCCAGCTACACTCTAAATTTAGTTGCACATATTTCCTCTTGAGAGTAAAGTAATTTTATTTCAGACACGTTTAAAATCCGGAAAAAAATAATATGTTTCCTAATTACAAGAAAGCTTCCCAAATATTAAATATATTTGTCTAAATAGGATATTAAAAGTATTTAAATAAACAATGTCACCGAATTTGACTATTTCTGAGACATGTAACAAAAGTAATGATAATACTATTTAATTTTATTAAGGAATTCTTTAATATAATTGTTGAACGCAAACAGCCAACAAAATTTGTTCGGTTTAGGTGAACACTCATTCACAGAAATTTAAAAATTGTTGGTGATGGACCTAGCAAATTACGTTTACAATCAAGTGACGAGGTAGACACATTTTTGGTACCTCTCTCTTTCCACGCTTACTAGTTACGACACTAAAGACATTCAAGCTTAGTTGCATGAAATGTACAACAATCCCCGTCATTCGTCCTAAAGGATATTGATTGTACCAGAATTCAAAACCATGACATAATTCTAATTTCTTCAACCAATAGATTGCGACTATATTCTGTGAACGACAGAGGTTCCATATAAAATTCTTAACTGGTCTAATTTGAAGGGGAATCAAATTCAATTTACATGAAAAGTATCATTTTCAATAATTTTTAATTGTGTTGATAGAAAACAGAACTCTACAAATTCCAATATACTGATACGTTAAGATTTCCGATTGAAAATAAAATAGTTATATAATTAGAGAGCAACACAGTATACTTGAAAGGTATAAATTTTAAAATAAACAAGAACTGAAATCGACACACACACACATATATATATATATAGTGTATATATATATATATATATATATATACGGCTATACGCTACTGGATGAGACCGCATATACAGCGCTGTCGGCTAAAACCATGGAGTTAACGTTCCATATCGAAAACGATGAGAAATAGGGGGAGGGAACTCCAATGTTGCAGACCATCCTCGATTTAATACGAAAAGATATCTTGCGCACATTAATGTTAAGAATATAACACTTAAGACGAGCATTTGTTTGTTCGCGATTACCTACACTATGACGTCACGATACGGAATTAGAAAACAACCAGAGAAAAACAACAGTTATCACAAGGTACATTTATTTTCGATATTTACAATTATCTCTGACAAGTACAAAATACATTTGGATAGTAGTTTAAACTTAAATTGCACACGTTTCTGCAAAGCGAACTATATATTGGCCCAAGCATTCGCATTGCTCTCTCTCCACAGTTCTCTCGATAGTAATTACAGGCGAAATCACTATGCTGCCATTCATGCTCGCTTCTCGTCTGAAGAATAATCTTTTCTCGCTAATAAGTGTTCGTAAGGTCATAGTTTCGGAAATCACCAAAAAAAGATATGAGTTTTAAGGGATCTACGTTTAGCATTAATGTCCACAAGATATATTTTCGTTCTAAATCGATGATGCTCTACAGTTTTGTGATTCCTTTCCTTCATCTCGTACCATTTCTTATACAATAACGTCAACTCTGCAGTTCTGCACCAGGTAGCGCTGTTTGCTGTCTACTCTATTTGCGCACATAGCTACTTATGATACATAGATACCAGTTTTATGACTATAGCTGCAGCTATTCGCAATTTAAGAAGAGGGGAACGGACTTTAGTGAGTGTCCTATACATACATACATACACACAATATATATGTATATATATATATATATATATATATATATATATATATATATATATAT
>BMAW01069963.1:0-12979 GCA_019974015.1 Nephila pilipes
TTTAAATATCATAATGGTATTCTCTGGATTTTCCAGGAGAGAAGCGGTCTTTCGACTATTGAAGTATGGTGAAATATATTGGTACAAGAGCCAGATATGACTATGCTAAAAGCCAAACGAGTTGTACCCTATGTGGACATGTGAAGAATAAAAACGCAAATTGGTTGCAAGGAGGAGGGACAAAAATCGATTAGGGATCGCTCAGGTATCCTGGGGCGCGTCACCCGTGTTTACCGAAGAGATGAACTCACCGGAAAGGATCACTCGGAATGCCTCGAGAGAGTGATAACTTCCCTTTACTAAAGGCCCACGAGGGTTCTTTTCCTTAAACTTCGCTTTGAAAAACGTGAATTTTTCATGGGGTCGGAATCGAATCTAGCCACAAATTGAATTTATACGAATGTAATACCTAGGAATAAAATTTAGCTGTTCCTAAATCTTAAATATCATAATGGTATTCTGATTTTCCAGGAGAGGGCGGTTTTCTTCGACTATTGAAGTATGGTGAAATATAAGTACAAGAGCCAGATATGACTATGCTGCGCCAAACGAGTTGCAACTTATGTGGACATGTGAAGAATAAAACGGCTGGTTGCAAGTGAGGAGGGATGAAAATCGATTAGGATCGCTCAGGTATCCCGGGGAAGCGTCACCCGTGTTTACCGAAGGAGATGAACCTCAATCGGAAGGGATCAATGAATGCCTCGGAGAGAGTGATAACTTCCCTTTACTAAAGAAGGCTGCAAGTCTAATGAGGTTCTTTCATTTAAACTTCGCTTGAAACACAAAATTTTTATGGGGTCGGAATCGAATTTAAATACAAATTGAATTTATACGAATGTAACATCTAAATAATAAAATTTAGTTGTTCCTAAATTTAAATATCATAAATGGTACCCCGATTTTTCCAGGAGAGGGCGGTCTTTCTCGACTATTGAAGTATGGTGAAATATATTGGGTACAAGAGCCAGATATGTGCTATGCTGCGCCAACGAGTTGTAACCATGTGGACATGTACAGCACAAAAACGCATTGCTGCAAGGAGGAGGGCTGCAAAATCAATTAGGATCGCTCATCCCGGGGCGCGTCACCGTGTTTAAAGAAGGAGATGAACTCACCGATCACTGAATGCCTCGAGAGAGTGATACAATTTCCTTTACTAAAGAAGGCAAGCCCACGAGGGTTCTTTTCAAACTTCGCTTGAAACACATGATTATTTTTCATGGGGTCGAATCGAATTTAAATACAAATTGAATATACACGTAACATCTTAGAATAAAATATAGTTGTTCTAAATTTAAATATCATAATGGTGGTTCTGATTTTCCAGGAGAGGTATGGTTCGACTATTGAAGTATGGTGAAATATATTGGTCCAAGAGCCAGATATGACTATGCTGCGCCAAACGAGTTGCAACTTATAGGACATGTGAAGAAAGAAACGCATTGGTTGCAAGGAGTGAGGGACGAAAATCGATTAGGGAACGCTCAGGTATCCCGGGGCACACCGTGTTTAAAGAAGGAGATGAACTCAACGGAAAGGGATCACTGAATGCCTGAGAGTGATAACTTCCTTTACTAAAGAAGCCAGTGCTCCACGAGGTTCTTTTCCTTTAAACTTCGCTTTGAAACACATGGATTTTTCATAGCTGGAATCGTATTTAAATACAGATTGAATTTATACGAATGTGTAACATCTTAGGAATAAAATTTAATTGTTCCTAAATTTAAATATCAATAATCCTGATTTTTCCAGAGAGGCGGTCTTTCTTCTGACTATTGAAGTATGGTGATATATTGGTCCAAGAGCCAGATATGACTATGTTGCGCCAAATGAGTTGCAACTTATGTGGACATGTGAAGAAAGAATAAAAACACATTGCTGCAAGGAGGAGGACGAAAATCGATTAGATCGCTCGGGTATCCTGGGGCGCGTCACCCGTGTTTAAATGATATGAACTCAAGGGACTACCTGAATGCCTCGAGAGAGGATAACTTCCTTTACTAAAGAAGTGCTCAATGAGGGCTCTTTCCTTAAACTTGCTTGAAACACATGGATTTTCATAATGGAATCGAATTTAAATACAAATTGAATTTATACGAATGTAACATCTTAGGAATAAAATTTATTGTTCCTAAATCTAAATATCATAATGGTATTCCGATTTTTCCAGGAGAGGGCGGTTTTTCTTCGACTATTGAAGTATGGTGAAATATATTGGAGCAAAGAGACAGATATGACTATGCTGCGCCAAACGAGTTGCAACTTTCTGGACATGAAGAAAGAATAAAAACGCATTGGTTGCAAGGAGGAGACAAAACTACTAGGATCGCTCAGGTATCCTGGGGCGTACCACCCGTGTTTTTCACTGGAGATGAACTCACTGGAAAGGGATCACTGAATGCCTGAGAGGATAACTTTTACTAAAGAAGGCAAGCCACGAGGGTTCTTTTTCCTTTAAACTTCGCTTTGAAACACATGGATTTTTCATGGGGTCGGAATCGAATTTAAATACAAATTGAATTTATACGAATGTAACATCTAGGAATAAAATTTAGTTGTTCCTAAATTTAAATATAATGGTATTCCTGATTTTTCCAGGAGAGGGCGGTCTTTCTTCGACTATTGAAGTATGGTGAAATATATTGGTCCAAGAGCCAGATATGACTATGCTGCGCCAAACGAGTTGCAACTTATGTGGACATGTGAAGAAAGAATAAATTCGCATTGGTTGCAAGGAGGAGGGACGAAAATCGATTAGATCGCTCAGGTATCCTGGGGCGTCACCCGTGTTTTACCGAAGGAGATGAACTCAACGAAAGGATCACTGAATGCCTCGAGAGAGTGATAACTTCCTTTACTAAAGAAGGCAAGCCTAATGAGGGTTCTTTAAACTCGCTTTGAAACACATGGATTTTTCATGGGTCGGAATCGGTACTTAAAATACAAATTGAATTTATACGAATGTAACATCTTAGAACAAAATTTAATTGTTCAAATTTAAATATCGCACGGTATTCTCCTGATTTTCCAGGAGAGGGCGGTCTTTCTTCGACTATTGAAGCATGGGTGAAATATATTGGTCCAAGAGCCAGATATGACTATGCTGCGCCAAACGAGTTGCAACCCTATGTGGACATGTGAAGAAAGAATAAACGCATTGGTTGCAAGGAGGAGGGACGAAATCGATTAGGGAACGTCATCCATGGGGGCGTCACCGTGTTTAAAGAAGGAGCGAACTCAACGGAAAGTAATCACTGAATGCCTCGAGAGTGATAACTTCCTTACTAAAGAAGGCGTTAATGAGGGTTCTTTCCTTAAACTTCGCTTTGAAACACATGGATTTTTCATGGGTCGGAATCAATTTAAATACAAATTGAATTTATACGAATGTAACATCTTAGAATAAATTTAATTGTTCTAAATTTAAACATCATAATGGTATCTCCGATTTTTCCAGGAGAGGCGGTCTTTCTGACTAATAGCATGGTGAAATATATCCAAGAGCCAGATATGACTATGCTGCCAAACGAGTTGCAACTTATGTGGACATGAAGAAAGAATAAAAACGCATTGGTTGCAAGGAGGACGAAATCGATTAGAACGCCCAGGTATCCCGGGTGCAGGGATATACATCTGAGTCCCAATCCTCAAAAAGAGAGGTCTTATACTCCGGTAAAAGAAGAGAAAAAGAATTCAAAATAAGCTAACGCTAAAAGAGGTGAGTTAACACCCGAAGAAACAAAACAAAGCAGGGTGAAGCGTGGAAATCAATCGAAATAAAGCACCTAAAGTCAGACTGAATTACAGGAGGGAAGAACTAATAGAGGGCGACAAACGCCGAGCGAGGTCCGTTCGGAGGATCAAGAGAGAATCAAAACAAGCAGCGAGCTAAAACGAACCAAAACTAACCCTTTGGGGAAAAGTCGAGGTAAGAAGAAGAAACTCACTGTTGAGGGGTCATATAATGAAAGAGAAGGAAAACCCAACTGTTGAGGGGTCCTGCAAGAGAAGAACGGAAAGGCCTATAGGAGCAATCCGAAAAATAGAGAATAAACCACGAAATAAAATGGATTGGAAGAGGCTGAAATCACCAGTTGGGAGTTAAGAAATTGCATTAAATATGGATTAAAAATAAAGAAATAAACGAGGAGAGGAGCGTCGGCCCAGCATAATTTGCTAAAGGCTAGAATGAAGTTGAACGCCGAAAAGGTGAAAGAGGTAAAATAAGATGAATAAGGACAATTGTAAGTTTGTTCTGACCAAATGTCTCCAGAGCAATTGCATACAAAGTTATAACTGTACTGGAGTAAGCGTAATAATAATTAAAATATGTTTTTATCTAAATCTACCGTGAATGTTAGTGGAGGCGTGTGAGTATTTATATTTACTCGCTCTTCCAGCAAAAGTAGATTGAGCACTAATCGAAGGGTTAGAAATGTAAATGTATGGTGTTATGGAAATTTGCCAGTTAGTTTTAATATTCCCATGGTCGATTTCAGAGTGTTATGGAGAATGCTGGTACTAAATCTTCTTATTCGTCTCCGATGAGTGTTTTATACGTTCAGATTGTAGTTTTGTAGAATGTTGATGTTACTATTTGCGGCTGAGCCTAGATGGCAATAAACTTTCATATGTTATACTGAAGAAGGTAAGTTTTGTAAACTAAAATTTTATTACGGGCTGAGGTGAGTGTTTTTGTAGGACTTTCTGAGCCATTGAGTTCAAGATTGAATCTCTTTTTGATGGTTTGAAGTGGGGTTTCAGAGTTTTTATCAAGGGTGATCTTGGCATTATGCTATCGCCCCAGTTAATTTCTATATTAAAGAGTTTAAATTTTGGGAGTTTATTTTGAAATTTTCGCAAAATG
Source organism: Nephila pilipes (assembly GCA_019974015.1). NCBI lineage: Eukaryota > Metazoa > Arthropoda > Arachnida > Araneae > Nephilidae > Nephila > Nephila pilipes. The sequence goes on from BMAW01069963.1 coordinate 4,871, forward strand.
ATTGGCCAAGCAGATTTGTCTGTGTTAATTGAGATTCTCCATAAAGTGAGAGCCATTTTTAATTTGTTTAGGTATTTTGAGTTTGTTGTGGATCTCATGGGGTGGATATCTGGCTAGAAATGGCAGAGTCAAGTTCAAATAGACAAATGTGAACTCTGGATCATTAGGGAAGTCATTAGTGTAAATAGAATAGAGAAAGGAGAGTAGCCCTGAGGGATAGAAGTTTGTATATTACCAATTTAGAGTAAGTATTGTGGATTTTGACTTGAAAGTTCTGTTTTCAAGAAAACTGTAAGTAATCTGAATTAAGTAACTGGGAAATTGAGATGAATTAATTGTAACAAGTCCACAGCTAAGGTGGTCAAAGGTTTTAGCCACATCAAGGAAGACACCCCAGTGTATAATTTGTCATTAAAACCTTGTAATGAAGAGACCTGGCAATTGGTGGTTTGTAGAAGTGTTTTGTCTTAAAACCGTGTTGAAAAGTTGGAATGATGTTGTTAATGTTGGCGTGGTGTTGTAGTCTGGGTGAGGATTTTTCAAACACTTTGCAAGAGTGCTCAAAAGACTAATGGTAATTAAGGGGAATTTTATTGTCTTATCTGGTTTAGGTAGAAGTGTAACACAGGCATGTTTCCAGGCCGAAGGAAAATAATTATACATTAAGCATTTATTAAAATTTTGTTAAGTAGGTTAACCCTTTTGTGGAAAAGATTTACCAGATATTTTACTATTATCGCTGAGCTTTTTATTTTAAGATTAAGTATTATTTCAATTAATTTCTAGGGGAAGGAGTGGGGATGAGTGGTGGTGTTGTCACTCGTTTAAATATCTTCTTAACTGTGTTTTATTTTTCGATATGATCATCGGAGTATACATCAGATTTTCAAACTCTCTTCCAGTGAGTCTACAAAAAGATTTGCTTTGTCAAGATTGGAATATACTAATCCTCTGGGTCCTAAAAGGGGGGGAATAATGTGAACAGTTTTTTTAGTGGATTTTACTAAATCATGTAGAGAGGAATCCTCAGCTCTAGCAGTTTCTAATATATTGTTGTTTATATTTTTATTGTGTTCTCTTATTAATTTATTGATGTATTTTTTTTTCCTGTTGAGAATGACTCTGTAAGTGGGATCTCTGGTATCTTGCCAAATTTTTCTAATTCTGTTTTTGTCTTGAATCTCACGTCTTATAGACAAAGGGAGGTTAGTATGAGGTTTGTGAAGCACTTTACAGATACTAGATTGATTAATGGCAGCGGAAATATTGGAGTTAAGATTAGAGATGGCATTTTCAATTTCGTCAATGTTGTTAATTTGAGGGTTTCCAGTGATGTTCTCTGAGAGATAATTTTGAAATTTATTCCAATTAGTAAATAAATAAGTATTCAGAGGATTAGTAAAATTTTCGATATTTAATTTAAAGGAAACGGGATTATGGTCACTGGAGAGGACCGGGGATGCAGTGACTTCAAGATCACATATTCCTTGTGAGAGGCCTATGTCTATTATAGAGCAATTATGTCTACTAGTGTAGGGGATATGTGTGGATTCACTCGGAGCGTGAATTTTGTAACCATGAATTAGAGAATGTCTGAACAGGACTCTGCCTGGAGAGTTTTCTGGGGAAATTGGACTCCAAGAGTGATGTTTACAATTAAAATCCCCTACTAAAAAACAATGTGGTCGGTTTCTGAAAATTTTTTCAATGTCTGTTGTGAATCCCGAATTGGGAGGGGGTCTATAGACCGAACTGATGGTTAGATATTTTTTATCTTTTAATTCAATGTTTATTGTGGTGTGCTCTAATTTGTTAGTGAGAAAATCGACCCTGTGGTGTGGAATTGAGCTTTTAATTAAAATAGCAGTACCTCCTCCTCGATGTGTAGTCCTGTCTGATCTGTGGGTAACATAGTTAGCCACATTAAATGAGTCAGACGGACGGAGCTTGGTCTCTTGAAGAGCAATAATATCGGGGCTGTGTAAATTAACATAATTTAAAAATTCTGCAAAATGAGTGTAAATACCGTCAGCATTATAACTGACGATAAATAAAGAACCAAAATTTTGCATTCCCAAGAATTTTAAATAGACATGTCTTCACCGAGGATGGCCATTATTTCATTTAATTTTTCCAACCGAGATTTGTTGGAGTGTGAGATTTTCACAAACCCGTTGACCAGCGAAAGCAGGTCACGACAAGCCGGGGTACCGAGCGCTGAAAGGCTGGCGCCGAATGAGGTGGTGGATTCCGGGTTACTCTCCGGGGTAGGTTTTGGAGGACAGGCTTCCGATAAAGCTCCTATCGTTAGTGTTGTGGGAGTAGTGTGTTTGTTTTTGGCGAGTAGCTGTTCTCTTTTCTCTTCCCAGCATTTACTTTGGAGGGAGGAGGTTTGTTTAGTGGGTTTTACTACAACCAGAGAAATTGGCTGGGTGGTTTGCACCACAATAGCAGCATGTGGGTGGAGTGTCCGGCGAGTTTTTACATTCGGCGGTTAAATGTTTGTCTCCGCATTTAACACATTTGGGATCTCGAGTGCAGAAATTTGAGTTGTGGTAAAATCCCTGGCAGCGAAAACACTGTGCAGGGCCTACTCGTTTTCTCTGGCTTTCGATTTTAATTTTGCAATAACAAAGCTCTCCAATGTTATAAATTGTTTTGTTTTCATCATTTTTATCGAGTGTAATAAGGAAGAGAGGCATCGGAAGCCTTGTGTGTCGATTAATCATGACTTGGCAAGAGTTTGCAATTATGTTCCAATTTTTTAATTCTTGTATAATTTCATCCGGGGGAGTAGTTTCCGGTAAACCTCTTATAACAACGCGTAGTTCACGGTGCTCCGGCAATTGATACGTGAAGCTTTTGAGCTTAAATTTATCAATGAAGTCGCGGACCTGTTGGTAAGCCTGCGCTGATTGTGGGAAAACTTTAACTCCAGAACCCTGCACCCTAGCGGTAATTCTTCCGCTGGTCAAATCCCTCAATTGTTTGATCAATAAATCCTTTCTAGGTATGTTATCAATAGTAATGGGAGGGACGGGTCGCTCCTTCCTAGTGGCCTGTCGGTTGGAAGTGGTGGGGGCCATGTTAGGCCTAACGCTAGCACGTGCAGCAGCGACCGGGGTGTTTTCCGGCTCGACCAAAAAGTCGGGCGGTTCCTCGATCGTTAATGAATCGAATTGGTTGGAAGTTTCCATTAGCACCATTTTTTGTTTTTTGTTTGTGGTATCATCGGAGATTTTTCGAGGCGAACGTTGTTTACCAAGTTCGCCACACTTCTATAAACGACTATCATTCATATTAATGCAATCATGTCCAAGTTTATTAGCATATTCCTGGACACATCCGTAACATTCGAACACATCGACGATAGAATTTCCCACAAGATAAAAGCCACACAAAAGTTCAATCAATGAAGTTGTTAACACCGATTGAACTGTTGAAAAGTTCGTATTCACCACAACACACTGTGTATTTTCCGAAGCTTCGCGCAGCAACACATTTCGAAACATATAATCGAATACAATCGAAATTTCCGTAATTTTCTTGTGGATTCGTACTAATTCACGCCAGTTATTTTCGTTCAGAACACAAGTTCCTGGGACAAACTTCTTGGAATAGTCCTTTTTGATAAAATACGTTGGCAGGTAATATGTGGAATATTTAGGATGAGAACTGCTGAAATCACCAAAGTGTATTTCACAATGAGAGACTGATCAAGTGAAGAGGGTACATCGATTTGCTCGATGCGTTTGGCAAGTGATTGCCAGAGCACAGGTGACATACACACGCCTCTTTTCGTTGGAAAAAGGCGATTATTATCATTTCTTCCATATTGAAGCAAATGAATTTGTACAGCGTTAGCAAAATACGTCACTGCAGCATAGATGTCTTGACCCAGATGGAAATGATGTAGAGGAACAGCATCGTCAGAGAAAGATGAATCTACCTTGGTATCATCATCATTAAAACACATTCGATCACTTGATACATCTATGGAACTAGACATTTCATTTTATTATAATTCTGGACGAATACAAGTCCGTTTCAGAGAAGCATAAAATTATAAAACACAGTAAGTGACAAGAAGCAGCTAGAAATTATTTTGAACTAAATGTACTGCAATTGTTAAGTTCTAACACCACCGCTGAATTGTGATAGGTTTGCTTAAGAGATACCACCAAACTTAAAGAAGCTGATTGACGGAATAAGAATGTATTCTTACGCCCGTGGAATGTTGAATTGGGTTTAATTTGGTCATGTTATCAAAATTCGTGTTATAACATGTTCATGCATTCCTTTTCTATATCACTTCTAAATAATTCGGTCGTGAATTTGTAAAGTTCATTCACGTATTCTTTCCATGTATTTTCGAAATGAGCACACAAAAAAAATTAAATTCTTTGTTTTAAACAGTATAGCAATGTATTTTAAGGCCAGTGAGTTATATCATCTTTTCAGTATCGAGCATTTTTACAATTCAACTTTCTGTTATATATTTCTACATGATCATCGATAATATGATGAAAATATAATTACGAAGTAGAAGGTCTTCGTGCTCAAATGTCAGAGAACAAATAAGTTCTCTGATATTTGAGCACGAAGACTTTTTATATAAGAGTTTACATAAAAGTAGGAATTTTTTATTTCATAACTTAAAAAATTAAAACTTTTTAATTAAAAACTAAAATAATTTTTGAGTGAGTGAGTGTCAAGTTTATTGGTGCAAGAGCCAAAAAAGACTATGCTGAGCCAAACAAGATTTAACTGTTCTAGAAAAATTTAAAAAAAAAAAAAAAAATAGACAAAAATTGGTTGATATAGGGAGTCGAAAACAGAGACGTATCACTAGAGAAACCCGAGGGCACGTCACTCGTGTTTACAGAAGAGAGACTTTAGTTTTGATTAACGTCGCACTAGAAGCAACACGAGGGCTATTGGCGACGGGCCTCGTAAATTTGAACCACGGTCAAGTGACGAGGACGACACCTGAGCTGGCACCCCCCTCTCCTAACATCCACACCACGCCAAAGGGTGGATTTTGGGCCCCGAACAGATTTAACGTGCATTAGCCCCGGCTACACGGCGGGTCTTTGGCGGCCAAGGATCGAATCCGCGACTGAACGAAAACCGCCGATCGCTAGTCCACGACCTTGACCACCAGGCTACCGCGGCCCTATACAGAAGAGAGAAAGAACCATGGGAAAGAAAAAGATCACTCGGGTGCCTCGGGATCATGATGCCCGTACTTACCTAAAGAAGGCAAGTCCATGGAGTTCCTTGATATAATCCCCAGGGGCCGGGTGCCCGGCTATACTTACAGGCAGTGGGTACCAGTTTAATCGCATCTTACGGCATGCATGAGCTACAGTGAAACAATTCTATCATTCCCGGTCACCACATGGATCCCAAAAAAGGGTGCGACCGATTATAATTGTCAAAAAAGGGCTACCGAGTGATTCACCAATCTGTGAGCAAGGTATCAACTTTACTAGAGTCAATCAACTTACGAACCAAGCTACAACTCCCACCCTTGTGGTCACCTTATCCAGGAGCAATTCCAATAAGAAAATTTACGACGTCAATAGACTTTGTGTCATATCTGTTAAAGACGACAATAATACGATCAACTTGGTAATTCATAGTTTCGGTTGTTACCATTTCCATCAATTTCACAAAAATGTCGCTTGATACCAAGGTGTCTCAAATGTGCAGCGGAATCCAGTGTTTCTCCTCTAATTCTTCTCTAAACCAGTTTCGTATCATCACATAACCGAAAGAAACTGGACACCTTTAAAACATATCTTTCGGATTAAAACTTTCCCCATTGTTTATATTACCTTTTGCCCTCTATTATTTGAGAGCATAATTAACCAATTTCTGTTTAAGTAAAAACATTTTTCCAACATGAAATAAGTTTTAAACTTCAACTTATATGATATCATACAAACATATACTAAATCCATTTCAACTATTAAAATAAAATTGTATTTGTGTAACTAAATTTTTAAGCTGCCTATAAAAGTTTGCATTTCTAAGCCTTCGCCAAAACAAAAACAGGAAATACTTCAAAATTATAAACATGAAGATAATGAATAAGATCAAATTATAATGGTTTTAATTTGATCTTATGAATGCTAACATTCACTCAGCTTTTAAATAGGAATGTCTGAAAAATGTGAAATATTTTTTTGTTCTTGAATGAAACGACTTTGGTGTTCATTTAAGATACCCAAGTCTCTTGTACAAAACCAATTGGAACAGGTTGTTGCCAATCGTCATCTAAAACTTGCTTTTAATATGGGAATATTGTATTTTGTTCCATTTCTCTTTTGTTTAACATTCATGTTAAAAAAAATTTCACAAGCTCTACCTAGTCGAGATCAACCATTCCATTTCAAATCTGGCATATGAAATAGATTCATTCATGACAAAGTACTTCAGACATATCACATCTGAAGCGCTATGATATAAGGAAATGGATCTCCGAGAGGCCTTTGCAAAAATGGTACAAATATAAATCACTCCTTCGTAGGTAAATTATTTACACATGTCGTCATATTCATGATCTTCCATTTTAAAGTGAAAAAAGTACAAATCAATTGGACATAATTCTCCACTTTCTATGAAATTGTGACTTTAAAATCTGGCTTCTGAATTACTCAGCTTAAAGAAATCTTTTAGCAGTTCGAAGTAATTTTTGAGTAAAAACCTGCGAGAATCACGCATAGAAAAATGGTCGAATTCGACTGCATGTAAAATGTGTATCCAGTTATGTGGAGCACATGTTCGTAATGCATCTAGCTAAAACATCCCGTTCGTATACTAGAAATTTCTTATTTTAAAATAATTGCGATATCCTGTAGGCATATTTTCAAATTATGACCATGCATCTGCCTCCTAAGAGTAAGCGTTAACCCGATTTAAACCATTGTGTAACGTTTATATTTTCATCTTCAATGAAAGCTAGGGCATTAACTAAAAAATTTCTAGTTCCGTGCAAGTACCGCTGTATTGTGTTCCAGTAGTCAAGGTGGGCGTGTAACAAAAATGCGCAGCTGCAGGAGCACTCTGCAGAACTCTCTTTGCATAAAGCCTGAAAGTTGCTCATTGTGCGGGCAAGACTTTTCCGATTCAAAACGGCACAATATTGCTCTTCCGATTTCCCGCGAGCTATTAGTTGGAGACATCCATAATCTAACCGGAGATATCCAAGTTCTCTCTTTCTGTAAAATATAAAAATGAAAAATGGTTTTAGCAACTCCCCTGTTCGCTATTGAGTATGTGCGCTCGGTCCCAAAAATATTAACCGTTTGAGTGGTAGGGTCTTTACTGTTTGCCAAGCAGCGCTATTGCGCATTTTTCTGTTCATTATAGATTACTTATCTATAATGAACAGAAAATGAACCTTCTTTCGATTTAGTGCATTTCTAACATCCTTCGGAGTTTAAATAGCGATATTAGCATATTCAAACCATAATATTTAAATATTTTATCGCATATATTAAATGTACAGATTAGTATAGTTTTTTTTTTTTATTAACGTCGCACTAGAAGCAAAACGAGGGCTATAGGTGACGGACCTCGTAATTTTGAACCACGGTCAAGTAACGTGGACAACACCTGAGCTGGCACTCCCCTCTCCTAACATCCACACCACGCCAACGGGATAACTTTGGACCCCGAACAGATTTGACGTGCATCAGCCCCCGATACACGGCGGGTCTTTGGCGGCCAAGGATCGACCCAGTGACTGAACGAAAACTGCCGGTCGCTAGTCCACGACCTTGACCACTAGGCCACCGCGGCCCCCATAAACTGTACAGAAGTATTTTCACTATTTTTTTGCGTTTTAACACTATAAATTCACCCAAGAATGAGCGATAAACGTTAAATTAAGCATCGACAGAAAACCTGGGGGGGGGGGCGTTATTAGCACCTTCCTAGCCTAAACCCCTGCACTTTTGGGACAGAACTAAAGGAGTGTGATTTGGCGTTTGACACTCCAATGAATAAAAAGAACATAAAATCACGTTGTATATTCGTGGAAACGAGACGACCATCATTTCTTCTTTCAAAGCAGGTCAAAAATAGTATTCATATTAATGA
>BMAW01069974.1:0-19484 GCA_019974015.1 Nephila pilipes
CAATTGAAAAGTCCCCGGCCTGACACATAGATGGCACTACTAGAATTAAATCCATATGTTTTTTAGTTAGCCCTAACCCTCAAAAGATGCTTGTATAAATTTGACAGCTGTCGGATCATTAGTTTGTGAATTATGCAAACGATAATAAAACAAAGGAATTGAAATGCCATTCATTCACTCATTTACTCTTACCCTATTCATACTTTTATTAATTCAATTTCACCCACTCATTCGTTCATAAATTCACTTCTTCACTAATTCCTGTATTTATTATTAATTCACTCGTTCATTCACTCAGCCCTTCAGTCCTACCTACTCTTATTCAATAATTCACATACTGGTAAAAATTCTCTCATTCATTAATTCGCTTAATTATCATTTTTATGTTAACCAGAAAAATTATTCAGAAAGAATTTTTTTTTTTTGAAAAGTGATCGAATGACCGAAACCTACGTCGTTGATTGAAACAATACCTACTGGGGATGGGAGGGAGGCTAATAAATAAAGATTAAATAATTGGATCATTCTGCGGGAAATTTTTAAGCTCTCTTAGATTTGATTCTTAGAAATACCTATAAAGTTGCAGTTGTTTCCTTTTTTAATTTTAAAATAAGATTTTATACTAAGCATGTTGCTTTTATTACCTCCTCTCTAATAAATTTAAACCAGGAATTGAATGTCCCTATAATAAAAATATAAATAATCTTTTTATTGCCTCCCCCTTTCGCGATTTCTTAATAATTCTTTTAACCACAGTCGACTTTGTTTAACTAAAAGATTACATTTTCATCAGTATTCGCATAAGTGGTTGCGAGTTGTCACGGTCGGCTTTGTTTTCGAGAAGGCCTAATTACTCCTGTAATGCAGTAGGGGGGGGATTCATATTAAATCTGCAGGGTTTCAATGTCCTAACATTGACGAGGAGTGGAAAATACTAAAGTGAGGCTCATGTATCCTCCTCGTTCCTTGACCATGGTTCAAAATTACAAGGTCTGTCGCTCTCGTGTAGCTTCGAAGTACGAAGCTAATAAATTATCCATTTAAAAACATTTTCGAAGTTATTAGTTAAGCTATTAACCCTGTATATTCAATGATAAAATTCTCTACGTTCCGCTCAATATATACTACGGAACATTTTCGTTTTGTTTTGACTATTGAAATTGCTCATTATTAATATCGAGGTATATTGTAGCTTGTGCAATGACTCTGAGCTATTGAAGATCCGAAATGCATCTTCAACTTCCATTTCTCCACTATTTCCAAAGTAGTTTGCGGAACATCAACACTCCCTGTGTGCATTTCCATTCCTCAAATTGCACGAACATCTGGAAAATACTTCGGCATCAATAACCTTTCCAGTTTCAACAACACTAACTGCTGTCACGACACCATTTAGCGAAACATGTCCCCTCTTTTGCCAGGTGCCATCAATAGCCACGGAAACATTTGGACTTCCATCATTATTAGATATTTCTTTTTCAGCTATTTCCATAGAAGCTTTTACGACTTCCTCTGCCCATGATTTAATGCGTGGGTTAACATAAAAAAAAAGCGCTTAGTTGAGGGAGGTAAATTCATCACTCCGCAAAACACTTTCGCAGCAGCATACCCTTTGCCAATTGATCCGATAGCATATGAAAGTCTAGTATTAACATCAAACACATTAGTGTCTCTTTCATTAGTTAAAGTATGTGTGACTGTAGTATTAAGGACTGGCTGTTTGAAACCACAACTGTAACAACATATTAATAGTTCTGTAGTCAAACCTTGAATTTAATGACCTAAATTAATATGAATACCATGGTTTTTGCATTTTATGCATAACACACATAAATTTAAGGAACCAGAGAACAGATAAATTTTAATTATTTCATTAGATTTATCAGAAGAATTCAAAAAAGCTTCATACTCACCTAACTTTGACTTTGATACTAATTTCCTCATATTCAAAGCTATTTATACTTTTGTAGCTTCTCTAACTTTAGAAGAACTTTTATTTGATTTACAAGTTCTTCCACCAAACTTCATTTTCTTAAATGTTCAGGCATTAAACCGAGGCATAATGAAACATGTAGTTGAAAAAATAAAATTCCAACAGAAGAAATTGTCTGCATTTGGTGAGGCCAAAATAGCACTTTGCATACGGTATGTAAGCAAACTGCTATCATTATTCATTTGAATTCTTTCCTCAACAAGTTGCTGATTGAAATAAATTGTTTTCATGAATGTATAATCATTTGATAAGGCTGGAAAGCAGCATGATGTGTGTATCATGATTTGGTGTCAAAGGGGGCGTGGCAATCAGCTGTTTTGGGTCTTGACAGACGTGAACAACTTTTTAAAAAAATATTTAAAATAATTCTAATTTAGCTAGGACAAAAGTTTAAATTGAATTGGACGCAGAAAAATTTGAAGTTTCTCTTTCAAAATAATTGAAAAATCGAATTTTTGACTGATTTGCGTGAAGTGACACCCTTAAACAATTTTTTCCCTCAGTTTCTTTGTGTTTGTCTTTCTTGTTTCTCGTAATTCTGTGGATGTGTGTGTTTGTACTGGTTCTTACGGTTTTACAAAAACGCTCCTTTTAGACACTACAAAAAAACAGTAAAAAAAAAAAAAAAATGAACTATACCTAATTTTCAGGATTTTTTTAAAAAAGGGCTATTTACTTAATTCCTTATTCCACGGAGAGAATTATCATTTAATTTATGCAAAATAACCAGGAAAAAAAATTCAAAACCTTACTTTAATTACAAAAATGTCCTTAGCATTTTAAAAACATGACTCTCATGAAATAGTAAATGTTCAGAAAAGCCAGTTTAAATCTTTGAAATTCAAGGAAATGATTCGGCACCTTATTAAAAAAATTAAAAAGAAGAATTATGAAATTGTATGCACATATTTAGAAACGTTACACAATTAAAATAAGTATAATCTCTTGATATTTTCGACATTTTAAGGCACTGTGTCCTCTTAATTTAGGAAAATTAGATTTTCGCATTGTGGTAATGATGTGTGCATATGAATATTGGTAATGGGTTCTCAGTACCTCGGCCTTTGCCCCACAGGTGATGACTCATTGATGCGGATATAATAGGGCCATATTTAGAGGAGAACAATATAAAAATAAACGTAACTTACCTGTTGCCGTTAAGAATTGTATTAAAAATATTTAGAGATTTGTCAAATCCTGAACTACTCTCTATATGCCTACATGGCAAAACTCAAAATTGTAATGAAAGTTTAAATACCATCATCTGATCCATAATCCTTAAAATGTATATGTACAATTAGGAATTTTAAGAAACTGGAGAGTATGGAGCAATATTGCTATTTAATCAAGAATTATTACAAAATTAAAATTTATAATTATTTTAAATTTATTAAATATTCAACCTGGATTTTAAAAAATGTCGAGCATTACAAGAAGCAGATCATGTTCGCATAAGGAAAGCAGAAAAGGCAGTTTTACAAAGAACCAAAGAATCTAGAATTAAAAAAAGACCATTAAAATGTAGACAAGAAGGTGATCTAGCAGATGACCCAAGCAATCCAAACTATGGTGCTAGTATACATTAGTAAATGGTAAGTTTATACTTTAAATTGCATTTTCTCAAAAGTGTAAATTTCAACACAAAAGAGACATTTTTAAAAAAATATACTTATCTTTTATGGCTTTGAAACTTGATGCATGTACTACTAGTACATAAAAGAATAATTAAAAGAGTGATTTTGTCAAATATTATTCAAAAAAATTTTAGAGATTGAAATGTATGCAAATTTTCTTTGTATTTTAACTTTTCACATGTTACTCCACATAATATATATTTTTTTAAAAAAACTAATTGAAATTTCAAAAAAGCTCTCATTAAAATAATAACTATACATGAGTTTTTTAGTTTAGTTTTCATTAACGTCCCACTAGAAGCAACATGAGGGCTATTGCGAGGGACCTTATAAATTTGAACCATGGTTAAGTAACGAAGACGACACCCGAGCTGCCCCCTCTCCTAACTTCCACACCACATCAACGGGAGGATTTTGGCCCCCGACAGATTTAACGTGCATCAGCCCCGGCTACACGGCATGTCTTTGGCAGCGAATAATCGAAATCGAACTCGTGAGTGAACGAAAACCGCCAGTCACGAATCCAAAACCATGACCACTAGGCTACCGCGGCCATAACAACTATACAATAAATGAACACAAAAAAAATTGATTATTCTACAACCAGTCAGTTTTTTAAAAATGTTCCTTAAACTTCATTTTTTAACAATACGGAGATAGAAAAAATGCTGCTAGAATGCCCCCTTAAAAATGTTAAAGTTTGTAGAAGGAGTGTGAATTTTTTAAAACGCTGAAATATTTTGAAAAAAATAAATTCAACTTAAAGTAATCGTTTGCTATAAAATGAAGTTTTCCCCCAGAAATGCGTATATTATGCATTTTAAATTCGAATGAATATAAATCTTTTCTTATAAAAAATCTAGTTTAAAAAGAATTACTCTCAGGGAATCGTGTTCTCTGAAAAATATAAATAACCTAAACAAGAATAAAAATTTATACTTTATAACTACTTTTCGTAGTTACAGAAGAAAAGGGCCCAGATCAATAAACAATTATTTTATTACAAGGACAACACATTTATGATTTACATACATAGTAGAAAACAAAGAGATATTGAGCCGAGTATGCGCCGAGGGATTTCCCCGTTAATGCGCATAATTGTTTTAGTGCTCCGAACACCTTGAGTTCATATGCTAAACTGAATGCGTGACGCAGGTATTGCAGAGGGCGTTGCAGGATTGAGGGGAGAGGAAATACATTACATCCTCCCCCTCTGGTTCCACAGTCGTCCCGACAAGGAACCAGCAGTCACAGTTTTCCTAGGTCTACCTCTCTTTCTTAGTGGCAGAATTGGGGCATTGGAGCGTCCTTGCTCAAACGCTTTCAAGGCAGAAGTGTGATACACTCCAAGAGGTGTAGTTGGATTTTCCAAGCTGGAAATTTCATATGTAGTTGGAGACCTTCGAGACATAATCACATAAGGTCCATCTCTGCGTGGGAGGAACTTGGGAGTTTTTCCTTTTTCAGCACTACTCATGGGGTGTGAGGTGACATAGACTTTATCACCTGGATGAAACAAAGTTGCTTCACGTCTTCTCTTGTCAGCATAATGCTTTCTTTTATCTTGTTGTTGTTCAACAACATCTATAGCTTCAGCTAAGAATTGGGAAAATTTCTTGGAGTAATTTCTGCAACGAAATTATCGTTTTCGATGACAGCACGAAGATCATGCGTGACATCGTCGGTCGTCCGCAGTTCTCTTCCAAAATGCAGAAAAGCTGCAGTTTGACCAGTGGTCTGGCATTTGGCTGTATTCAAGGCAAATCTAATTGATGGCAACTTTTCTGACCAAGAGTTTTGCTTGTCGTAAACCAGGATGGCAAGACGAGGCTTTAGGCCTCTGTTCTTTCGTTCCACGGGGTTTGCTTGTGGATGGTAGACAGGAATCAAAGATTGTTTGATGTTTAGAAGGTAACAAAGCTGTTGCATTACAGCTGACACAAACTGTGTACCATTATCACTTATGATACGACGAGGGATTCCGTATCTTAGAAGGACTTCTTCAAGGAGTGTTGTAGCACACTCTTTGGCAGTTGCAGATGGCAGGGCAAAAAGTTCCACCCATTTTGTGGTGTAATCTTCGATTATAAAGATCCACTTTTTACCATCTTTACTTTCCGGCAGGGGGCCAAAAAGATCAATAGCTAGTGTTTCAAAACGTTGGGATGAAACTGGAGTTTGCAGAAGACCAGCAGGTTTCTGGTTGCTAGCTTTAAATTTATTACATTCAGGACAGTTTTTAACGTAATCTATGATGAATTTTCGCATGCCAGTCCAATAATATCTTTTCGATATTCTGTTGAACGTTCCTTCAGCACCATAATGACCAGCTGTTGGAGCATCATGGTGATCTTTAAGAATATGTTCTCGTTCCTGTATAGGAACAACTAATTGAGCGTCTTCACTCTCAGAATCTGGAGAGTATCTGTACAGCACTCCACGATTCATAAGATAGCCACGATCAGTCCAGTTGGAATAATCAGTTCCTTTTTCTGGTGATTCAAAAGTGTCGATGATTTTCTTCAATTCATCATCTTTCATCTGTTCATTTCGTATGTCTTTCGAGGATCGAGCTGGGATATCGATAGTTATCGTGCAAATTTCACAATTTGGCTTCTTGTGAGTACAACTAGGGCGTGATAACATGTCAGCTAACACATTTGCTTTTCCAGGAATGTACTCAATCTTTAAGTTGAAACTTTGAAGTTGCAAAGCCCAACGGGCTAACCGTCCAGAAGGAGATTTCAAACCCATTAACCATTTCAGTGGTTGATGATCTGAAGCAATTGTGACTTCAGATCCTTCAACATAACCTCTGAATTTATTGAGGGCCCAAACTACGGCGAGTGCTTCTCGTTCAGTGGTTGAATAATTTCGCTCCGCTGAAGTAAGCAAACGGCTTGCATATTCAATGGTGTGTTTGTTCTTCTTCACCTGAGCCCTGGAGCAGGACTGCTCCGATTGCGTAATTAGATGCATCAGTTCGTATTACAAAGGGTTTTGTATCATCCACTTGTCTGAGAATAGGAGCAGTTGTCAGACACTGTTTGAGCGTGTCAAAAGCTTTCTGCTCTTCTTCTCCCCATTTCCAAGGAGCATTTTTTTAGTGAGATTGCTCAATGGTCTTGATTTCTCAGAGAAATTAGAGATGAATCTTCTATACCAAGAACAACTTTGCAAGAAGGATTGCACTTGTTTAACATTTTCTATAAGGTTTGTTACGACTTGTAACTTTTCTTTAGGAGATTGTACCCGACACTTAAACACATTGCGCATTCGAAGATTCAGATAGATAAGTTTAGAATGGTTGAACACTAAAGAGATTTATTGACGTTTTATCTGTCGTGTGAGTTTCAACTCTCTAAGGTTTGACACGAAAAAAAAAGAAAATGCTAGTTTTTCCTCAGCAGTATTCTAACAACCAAGAATGACAGTATATATTTTTTAGATTTAAACTTAAGAAAAAACGAAGTAGAATATTTTATTTCCAAGCAACTTCTGTAGTGGTGATAAAGTCGAGAAATGTAACACACTCGGCAGAATTTTAGAATTAAAATAAACAATGAAAGCGCACACAGAGATTAGCCTCTTGCTATAAATTATATATTTAGTGTTTCAGTTTCTCTCGAAGTCTTAACATTTGTATATTAATAAGTTGAATATCAATAAAAAAAGGCTTAAAATATTTTAAAGGATTTTATAATTGACTACAAACGAAGGAAATATATGGTGATATATATAAACTGTTGCAAACATACAAATAAACTACTGTATAACAGCTCAGGTTTTCTAAAGTTTTTTTTTTTTTTAAAAAAAAATTAATTTTGATCAGTTCGAATGAATTCACCATTCATTAAACAGTTAGCATAGTATGTAATATTTTCTAACACTCACTTCATTCAATACATGTTTAAATTTTGTTACAAAAAAACTCCCTTTTTTTTTTCCATTTTCGAGTACTGCTATTAGAGTATAACTAAAAAGTATTATTATTTTCTTCTGCATAAAGTATTTTGCGAAGTAATTGAAACTTTTGATAAAGATTTAATTTTTTACCGCTATTATGTAAAGAAATTATCAAACAAGGATGAGTTGAATGCTGTTTCAAAATATATTTCTTCCATTTTTGAATAACTTATGCATGTAAAAAACATGTAAACATGCATGTAAACTTAAGAGGAAACGGTACCCTAAAATTGACAGAATACCAAAGGAAAAAAAAATCACCTTATTTTCATTTTAGAACTTTTATAAATTTATGCGCAATCTTTCATAGTTCCAGCTATATTATTTAGCGCATTATCTTAACTATCTTTCTCAGAGTGTACCATATTATTTCATTGACTTTTAAAATTTTTGAATTTTTTTTTTTTGCTTCTAATTTTTCACGACTGTCATGCATTTACAATTTTACAATTCCAAGTCTTTTTTTACTATCAGTATAATGTATCAAATTATTCTACTCATACCATAAGGATTTTGATACATAATTCCTTTTTAAAATACGCCAAAAAATTACGTATAACTGTTTTTTTTTAATGTTTTTCGTAACGTCTGATAGAATAAAATAATTGCAAAGCTGTAAAAAAAACTATTAGAACCAAACACACGCACTGAATTGTGAATAAAAAATCGACGAAATTAAGAAAAATATAAGCCAAAAATATTAAAATTTACTGTAGTGAGAATTATGAAACATTAAAATATTTTAAAAATAATTGAAATTTTAAATAATTATTTTTTTGGAAGAGGAAGTTTTTTTTTTTTTTTTTCTTTTTGGAATGCATAATTTATGTGTGTCCATGGTGAACATAATTATTTTCTTATAATTTTACAAAATAGCTCAGTTCAATTTCGTTAAAAGACACCATTTGTCAGTGTAATTATTAAAGAACACATTCCTTGTAAATTTAGGTAATGCACTGGAACATAAATTGAACATATTGTGTTTATGTTAAATCACAAAAATTGTCCTTCAGTAATCCTAATATTAATAAATAATTTTAATACGTTTCTGTACTGTTCAAATATATTACGGATACTTACTTGTGTGTAAATTACTCGCAAATTGCATTATAACTTACAAATAAATTTTAAAGAAGTTTCATAGTTTTAATCGATACGAGAAACATTGAGCTGAACTATTTTTAAGTATGGTTTTATATGCATTGGTAATATTTGTTTTATTTTGCGACATGAAAGTATGAAATTATCCTATTTTATACAATCTAAGTTAAAGAAATTTTGAAAGCTTTATGTTAAAAACTACTAGTTAAATTTATAAAACTTTCCTCGATAACATTTTTATACAACATGAATTTCTTCTAAAACCACTAATAGAAACATAAATGAGAAGTTAAAAATTTATTTCCAAATAATGAAGTAGTTAATATGTACAATGTAAACTGATCAATTAATTATTTATTCTTATCTTAAAAAATTGCATTTATTGCAGTTCCTTGTAAACTCAACTTTAAATCATAGAATCGCAAGCCCACAAGCGTAAAGCTTAACCTCCAGTCTCCCTTGCAGATTTTGGGCTGATGCATGTTAAATCTGTCGAGGCTCAGTGTCCTCAAGTTTGCGTAGTGTGGAAGTTTGGTCAGTGGGACCGAGTTCAATTGTCATCGTCGTCACTTGATCAAGTTCAAAATTACGAGGTCCGTGACAAAAATTTTTCATATTGCATTTCAGAGTGAAGTTAATGAAACAATTAATTAATCAATAACAGTTTGATTTCAATTGTGTGCACAACTTATTGCTGCAAATCTTTACTCCACAATAAAATTCGTGGAATCTAAATATCACTTATATTTAAATAATCATCTTACAGAACGGCAACAAATGTTACGCCAAATTTGAAGGATTTGACCAAAGGTTTTGTTAAATTTTATTTTTTTATTAATGCATTATATTAACTTTGCTTTCTGTTACTTATGCTTCCTGCATTTGATTATTTACAAAAATAAGATACATTTTGAAATTGGAATAATTTCAAAAATATGGCTCACATAGTGATACATTTTCTTTTCTTTTCTTTTTTTTTTTAAAAAAAACTCTTTTTTTTAACCCGTTCGCTCCCAGCGTATCACGGGCGATACGCTACCTGAGTGTCTTATACGGCCCAACGTATGAATTGAAATACGCTTCTTAAGAAAGTTTTATTTGATTTTTTTATTGTTACTATATGGCGTTACAATACTGCGAAATCTATATACATAGGCTGTTTGGAATATTGACCTTGGTCATATAAGCTTGGATTTCTCTTCTGGCTACTAGGAGGTGGATAATTGTTAAAAGCACGTGTTACGGCGCGGCTCTTTAAATGTAATGACATGATTTAAAGGGTGCACTTGCTTTCTGTTTGCTTTTTTTTCTTTCTTGCTTGCTTCTTAGAAGTTCGAAGGAGAATTTATGGCCCTTTATGGGGGTTAGGGCTTTTGGTAGCAGATATTCTCAGATGTTTTTTTTTTTCATTGGGTCGTTTTTTATTTGCAACAACAGTCATGACGAAAAGAAAGTATTTATCTGATACTGATATTTGCTAAATAATGAATGAATCTGACAGTAAAGTTAGCGAAAATAATCCTAATCTGTACATAGACATTAAAGTAAAAAAAAAAAAAAAAGGACTAAGATGTGCCCTTTCCTCAAAATCTTGCGTGAAGCGTCAAAATATGTGTGTAAGACGTATGACGTTGAACTATGCATTGATTTTTTTTATAAATATACCATACAGCAAAATAAGATTTATCTTTCATATTAATATATTCCATGTAATGGTACATCATTACACCATGAAATTTATGTAACATATGTAAATATATTTTTTATTTTTTTTAAAAGTATGATTTTTTTATGTATAAAACATTCAATTTTCGATTGAATCTTTTTTTCTTTTGTATTAAGTTTGATGCATTTTAAATAATATATGTAAATACCAAAATATTTTAATGAATAGCCGATTTTAGAGGAATTTTTTTCACTAATTAGGCTTAATATCTAAAATCGTTTGGGCACAGCGTGACATTCCGTGGTAACTAGCCGCGGGCCCAGAGAAGTACTTCTTTTTCTCCCTCCGGTATCGAAAGGGTTAATATTCTTATATCCCATAGGAATCGGAACTGGTAAAATTCAATTCGGAACTGGTAAAATAAAAATGGTACAGTTAAGGAATATTAAACATTTTTTAAAAAAAAATTATGATAGCTAAGACAAACACCTTCAAGCATCTTAAAAGTTTTCCAAATGCAAAAATATCCCCACCCCTAAATGGTTGACAAATGGAACGAAATAGATAACAACCAGGGAAATCACAGCTGTTTTTTAAAAAAAAAACATTCACGAAAAATAATAAATTATACACAAACTTAGTTTACTTTTGAAGGGGAAATAGCATACTCGCATAAGTACAATTTAAAGACAGAAAGTGGCTGATTTTTCTAAAGTCATATACTTAAAAAGTAGATAAATGAAGCAAAGCGCAATTACAATTAAACACTTATATTAATTTAAAAAGTATGTTCTCATAAATATAACTTACTTCCTGCTTTTTTTACAGTTTTTAATGCTTCAGAAAGTGTTTCAGAGCTGTGATGTAATTAAAATTTAAAAAATAATTCCTACACTTTTGTTTCTCTAAATTTTCTCAGTTTTCTTCCTTAAAATATTATCTTACCAATACAATTAATGCACAGTTTCTTCAGAGTCTGATAAAAGAAATGATATATTTGATTAAAAAAATTCTGGAACAATTGAATTAAGAAGTCACAAGACCAATAGCTGGATTTTCTTCCAAATTCAAAACTATAATTTATATTCTGAGTAAAGTATTAATAGGGAAGAATTTGTTATTAAGATGATAAAAAATAAATTAAGTGCTATTAAATCAATTATTGTTATTCTAATATCGAAAATAAGAATGTAATTGTACCCATTTCATATAAGAAGCAAAACACTTTATCACAACTGAGACTAATTTGAAATATTCTAATTAAGACGATTTGTATAAAATTATTGTCAAATTGGGAGAAATTAATTAAACTCTATACTTACATTGTGTTTTGTAATCAAGTTTTCTAAGATTTTCAAAGGTGTGATTTTCTTTTAATGCTTAATAGGCATTTAAGAACCTAAATAAAATACTTTTAGAAAATCTGTAAATAGTTTTGAATTTTATCGAAAGTAGGATTATTTAATAAACAAATGTGATTTTTTTTTTTTCACTTCTGTATACTTGAGGTCGAGGACTGTTTTTTAGGGGAAAAAAAACTAAATTTTATTCCATCTTAGCTGCTAAAACTGGGAATAATAAATAAGCAATTTGTATAAAACATGTAATTTTTAATTATCTTTACTTCCACTTCTTAAATCATTAAAAAAAAGTTACTCGGTGGGAACATGTGGAAGCAATAGCCTAGTGGTCATGGTCATGGATTCATGACTGACAGTTTTCGTCCAGACGCTGGTTCTAGCCTTGATACTACTAAAGACCCGCCGTGTAGCCGGGGCTGACACACGTTAAATCTGAGGGGGGTTCAAAGTCTTCACGTTGGCGTGGTGTGGAAGTTAGGAGAGTGGGTTGCCAGCTCAGGTGTCGTTCTCGTCACTAGATCGGGGTAAATCGCAAATAGCCCTCGTGTTGCTTCTAGAGCGATGGTAATAAAACCAAACCAAAATTCTTTTTACCTGAGTATCGTAGCAATAATAAAAAGTGCTTATAGAAGCTTTTTTCACTTCTTTTCCGAAAAAATACATACATTAAACATTAGATAAAAATAACAGTTAAAAATAAACAAGCTACTATTTGTACGATATCAACCAATATTAATGTTATATTTTTGCGTCTTTTACAGAAGTGATTTTTAAAAATATCATTTTGCATATTTATCAATCAATTGCACAAACAATGGCGTTTTTAATACTAAGTCCTCCATTTGTTGAGCTTAGATATCAGTTTCGTTCATCAAACTGTTTTCGCCAATATAAAAGAAAAACTAATGATAAGATTTACTGGCAGTGTTTTTTTTTTAATACTTACGATTTTAAGAGCTTTAGCTTAATTTTAAAAAAGAATATGAGATACCAAGAAGAGGGAGGGGGTGACCTTATTGAAGATTACATTCATTGTCGATTGATTTTGTTAGAGGAATTCCTATAAAGTTCCTTCAATTATATCTTTGTATTTTTAAGTTATTATCATTTTTAATATTATATATTATTAATTTTAATTTACTTCTGGGTAAGTATATGACCCGAAATTCAGATTCTTAATAGATTTCTAGGGAGATAGGGTGTAAAAATAAAGAAAGTTAAGAACTTTTGAAATATTTGCATCTGGTCATTCTACCCCCCCTTTTTGCCGAAGGCATGTTTTTTCTGAAAGAGATTGGCTTTCTGACCCCGCCCCATGGAACAGCATTTTCTAAGACTTCAAGCTGATTCTTCCCCTGTAAACTTCCGCTGCACTGTGTTTGGACGGAGCCAAAAAAATGTTAAATGAAAGCAGACCAAGGATACCACTTCCCTCAAAATGTGTGGTCAGTCTGTTGCGGCCCCTTTTAGATCATATATTAGCTTTCCGCCTTGGACGGGAGCAAGGGATTTTAAAGGGAAGTGCGATTGAAACGAAAATGGAAAGTTATTTTAAAGTATAAAGGTGTTGGGGAGTGTAGAAAGAGGGTGAATCAGCTGTTCTACGATACTGTTTGTTAGCTCTCTTCTTTTTAAGGGAGAAAAATTAAAAAGGTATCGGTAGTTAAAATGCCCTTGGTTATGGTGGGACTCAATGAAAGTAATTTTCACAGGATTGAGAGAGAAAGCGTGGATTTCAATTGCTGTGGGCAAGAATAGGCTAGGCTTGGATAAGAGGATTTCTGTAGTTAGTTCGTAGGAGCGTCTAGAAAGCAATATGAGTGTCGATTTGGAGATTCGAAGGTCTTTAAGGATGGCTGTGTTTCTAATGTATCAGTCAATCACAATTGGGGGAATCTTTTCTTCTTGTCAGAGGGAGAACCGAATCTGGCTCGGCATTGCCAATTTGAGTGATGGTTATATTGAATGTTTGTTGATAACTAGTAAGGATGTAAAATATAGCTTCTTGGAACTTTTTATCTTTCTTATAGATTCTCAAATATTTTAGTTATCATTAAAATTTCTTCGTTTCCCGCCTTAATAGCGTAATTGAAATTGATGAAAAAATTTTTTAAATTATCTAGTATGTTTTTGTATCACTTGGTAAATATTATCTTAAAAATATTTAATGTGTATTCTTAATAAAATGTATCTATATATATTTACCAATAGATTTTAGAATGCATTCTTGTTTTCCTGTTATTTAAGAGTAAGTGAATGATATATTCTTATTTATTCTATTTTATGATAACTAATAATAAATGTTTATAAATATGTAGACAAAACTTTCTTTAAATGTGTGTGTGGACAGTTAAGACAGAGAAGAATTTTTTTTTTTTTTTTTTTTACAAATTATCACCTGTGCGAAAAAAATTTTGTGATCTTATATAAGTATAAATTTGATTATTTATTTTAGTAGAAATTATCCCTTATTTCTTAAAAATATTCAATCTCTTAGCGATAAGTTAATAATAATTTCTCCTGAAAACTTTTACCTTTTTTATACATTTGATTCATTTGTTTTATTAATGTCAAATACTTTACTTATTATACTTAGAAGCAAAATTAAGGAGGAAGAAAGAGGGAGGTTTTTATAGAATAAAAAACCATAAATAATAAATTCTTTATTCCTCAGGTAGACTTATTAAGAATGCTTTGCTTTTTAAATGGAATTTAGTAAAAAAAATGCCATTGTTAATAAAATTTCATAAATTAATTTCTATTGAAGAATGATTTGTAATAATATTTATGAAGAAAAAATTGCCTAGAAATTTTGAACATTATTATTTTTTTTTTAAAAAAAAAAAAGCGTTTATGTATATATAAATGTATGAAAGTTTAAATTTATTGTTTCTTATAATAATAAGAGTGATTATTTTAAATTAGACAGAAATAAGTACTTTGCATGCTTTTGGAAAATCGTAGAAATAACTTATATATTCGACTTTATACTGATCTGGAATATGTCCATTACTTATAATTTTTCATTTTTTCATGCATCTAAATTCTTAATATTTTACTGTTCCAATTTACAGAAGAAAGTGTTCCCTTTGATTCAAATCATACAATATTCTGGAGGCAAGTTTAATTTAATGTAGCTCTCACATTGTTATCTTTCAGAGCATTGTCAAGTCCAGTTCACTTTTTGCTTATTCTTTTATGGTACGTTTATAAAATATTTCATCCATAAAATGTTTCTAAAAGTTATTCTGATAATTAATATGCTACAATGCATATTTTTACTAAATACTTAGTATTTTGTGTACACTTTTTATTACATTTTTTTGGCATATTAAAATATTTCTCTGTCCTTTTTAAGGTTTAGAAATTTGCTGTCAATTTTAGCATTTTCGTTCCGAAAATGAAAAATTACCGTACGATAACATTTCATGATTATTGAATTTATAGATTTTCATTGCAAAAGCTACGAAAATTTTTAATCGAATTTTAGGTTATTGTAATCATTACTTTCATTTTTTTGGAGAGCTTCTAACGAGAAATAATATATCTGATATAAATTTTGATAGAAAAGCTTTATTTATTTATTTTGTTTTGTTTCAATAAAACTTAATAATGTAACTTAATTTAAAGTAACTTTTTTAATGTTTCAGATGCATCCTTCATTAGAAAATATAAATGTACGAAAATAAAAATGCGAGAATAATCTTCATTAATCCAATAATAACGAAGGAAAAAAAACTCAATTTCAATGTTAAAGGATAAAAATTATTTATTCTAGTACTTATGGTATTGAAAATCACATATTTTTTTTTTACAATTTTAATTACTTTAATTTCGATTCGCTATTTACTACACAACTTCAATATACTTCTTCAAATTGGTAAGCATTTCTTTAAAAAAAAAATTTTCGGTTCATTTAAAATATCAAACAAAACTTTCAGGTAAGCAGCAAGAAGATAGCTGGAGCGCGATTAAGCCGATCTATTTACTTTTATTACATAATTAATTTACTTCTTCAAATAGTTAAGCGTTTTCTTAAAAATATTTTTCAATGGTTCATTTTAATAGCAAGAAGATGGCTGGAGCGCAGTTTAGACGACAACGCTTTTCAGAAAACAAGACCATTTGAAAAATGGTAAACATCCAGAAAAACAGTGTATTACTATGCAGAGAGTTTTCCCCGCGGATCGTCTTGCGCACGGTTGCTACAAACTGGTTTCTCCCAAGGACAACGACTTGGCGATCAGCCTTTAACTAGAAATTAGGATTTGACGGGGAAAAATCTTCAACCCCGTAAACTGAAGGATTCCCAATATTTTATTTATTACTATTATAATTTTACAATAATATTAAAAAGATTTTTTAAAAAAATATTATAAAATAATATTCTCCTCTTGCTGAAGATTAGACAGTCTATCGAAGGCATTGACGGGTTAAAAAATGATATAAAAAATTTAATAATCTTACGATAATACTATTTGATTGTTGAAAAAAGGATAATGGCCTTTGTTGCTCTACATCCTTCTTTTTTTTTCAATCAATCAACTCTTTTTGTAATGTTTTGCCTTAAATGGTCGACAAATTGATGGTGTTTCAGTAAGATACTCAATCACAATGATTCAGTGGATCAAAAAACACTACATTATTATCGGCGTAGGTGTAGGAATCAGTGTAGTTACAACATATGTTGTCAAATTATTGCGTTGCCAAGAAAGCGAAGAAAAAATTATGCAAGCGCAACCCAACAGAATCACCAGAACTCTTAAAATACCGAAAGGATATGTTGGACATGTCGTAGGAAGACAAGGAACGACTATAAATTCTATTCGTGACAGGACTAATACTAGAATAAATTTTGATGGCGCAGGTTTTGTAAATGCTAATTTTTTTCTGTTGCATGAGTTTAAAAATTACTATCATTAAAACATACTATAGTTATGTGTTGTAATATTATTGATTGTAACATTTTAAACAAAAAATTTAAGCTTCAACTACTTGCATGAAATTGTTTATGAGTAAAATTTAATTTTGGGGGAAAAAAAATGTGAAACATACCTATAACTTGAATGAAGTACATCATTACCATTTGAAAGTGTTGATGGTGCTAAAACTCTATAAAAGACACTTCATATTTGTTTAGTTTATGATAGTTTGGTTAAGTTTAATTTGTTATCTGATATTAGAATTAATTTTTTTTATCTACCTCTTTTTTTTAACCACCTTTTACTTAGAAATACATTGGTCCCAACCAAGGCATGAAAATAGCTTGCAATTATTTTTTAATCTATCACTGTGTAAATTTACATATATTCCTTCATACTATTGATGTTATCAAAATACTCTTTGCAATTACTGTAACTGCCAAGTTGTAAGATGGATGATATTTTCTCAAATGTCTTAATAAATTTCTGGTATGGCATCTGACTTTCTGAGCATGAAAGGAACTTTTTGTACTTTTCAAAGTTTGTTGTATAATTAAGTTATTTTTAAATTTCATTTATATTGAGTCTTACAAAAAGTTATACCTTTCCTGAATGATAAAATATTTGAAGGTATAATGAAAGAAAGCTATTTAAATGGAATGCAGAATATAGCTTGGGGTTTTTGACATTTTTTTAGTGACTCAAAATAAGTTGCCAAACCACATTAGAGTTACAAAAAAATATAAAATTTAACAAAAGAAAATGTGGTACTTGTCTATTACAGGGGCGCCCGATGATTGATCGCCAAGCGACTAAGAAATATTGCCAAGTAGATTATATTAAAAGGTAGGCTTCACTAGTTTGGCGACGACTTGACGTAGTCATAATTTGACAAGCGCCGCTATAATAGACAAGTACTGAAAATTTGCTAAAAGAAAACCATTATTGAACAAAATTATTGATAAATGTAACATGTACTTTACATTTCATTTTCGTCAAAAAAAAAAAAAAAACTTCTGTTCTGGTAAGAACTTTTTTTTAATAATATGAACTAAATAAAAATAGAGTGAGCAAGAAAATATATTGGTGTTACTGTCATTAGTTGGCAAGAAAAATTTAATCTTAATATGTTCTTTTTTTTTCTGTTTGTAGGCAGGGTGTGGAAGTTAGGAAAGGGAGGTGCCAGCTTAGATGTTGTTCTCGTCACTTGACCATGGTTTAAAATTATGAGGTCTGTTATCAACAACCCTCATCTTGCTTCTGGTGCAACGTTAATAAAATCAAACCTCATTTTGATTTTAGTTTACAAGCTGCTCCTTATTGAAAAACTATCCTAGATTTAGGTGTTGATTTTATAAACATTAGTAGAATGTTTTGCTGCTTGCCTTCATCAAAATTTAATTTTGAAGTTCACTTTCAAGCAATCAATTTTATAACATGTTTTTGTTGTTCCTCTGGGTTCTATTTGTATTATTTGATTATTTGTTAATTCTCAAATATGAATGAATATTTCTTAAGAAACCTTTTGCATTACATTGAAATAATTCATTTGACTTATTATGCTGTGTAACAGTATTTTAATTTAAGTCAGTTTTACTACTTTTGATATTAGGATTTCAAGTCTGTTTATTGTATATTTTGAGTGAAAAGAGGTGGTCATGTTCATAGTCTGTCAAATGCTGGAGAACAGAATTAGGAACTATATACCAGAGGCACTACTCATTATGTTTGGGTTCTTATTTAACAGAATTTGTGGCATTACATGAATTTGAAAGAAAAAAAATATTCTCTGCTATGTCAGATACCTTTTTAAAATTTATGCCTGTGGTTTAGTGCTAAATTTTTCCTTTAAAGTATTGTCCAAAAATTTCTTTATTTTATGCATTTGTTATTTAAGAGCCTATATATATATGTAATGATTTAACTTTTAATTCAATAATTACCCTAAATAATAACTTAACTTTCTATTCTATCTCATTCCCTAATACAAAAGTAAAGAGTTCATTCTTATTTCCTGATCCCCTTCCAAAAGTATTCTATAATTTATTACATCACGTGCTCTTGAAAAGGATTAATTCTGCTTAAACTAATTATAAATCTATCAAAAACAATCCCTTTTTAATTCCCTATCTACTATATTTCCCTGGAATCCCCTTATTCTTACCACGTGCTTATGACGTTTGATGGGAATTTTCCCTAGTATATAAGCGAAAACGCAACGAAAAACGTTCTCTTTTTCATACTGCGCTTGCTCTTTTTCATACAACTGTTCTGCTCTTCTTACTTAAATGATGTAACCAACTACCTAATGAAAATGGTCTCTCTCACAGCTTTAAATAAAAGTGAAAATTCAATACGCCTCGACTGTATCTGATATTATGTTACTTTACAAAAGTCGATAGGAATAATGTTACATATATATACTTTTTTTCTTGAAATTAATATTTTTGTGAAGAAATGGAACAAAAAGTCTGACACTTAGTGGAAGTAGAAGCCTAGCATCGAACAAGCTACAATGCACTAATTTAGCATCAAAATATGTGGTAAGGTCGTAATAGGAAAGTACTAATCTGATGTGAGACATGATTTGCTTTTATCATTAATTGTGAACTCGGAAAAAAAAATTAATATAAATTGTCTTAATGTATGAAAATAATAGTAAGATATATAAGAGAGAGGGATAATAAAACGTTATACAGGAAATTATATTCAGTGATTGTTTTATAATAATAAAACTGTATTTTTATAAAACAATATTGTATTTAGTTTAATTTTATGAAATTGTTGATATGTTAGAAACGAATCAATATACATACAATTAATTAGTTTAAAATGTTCATC
>BMAW01069988.1:0-22323 GCA_019974015.1 Nephila pilipes
AAATAATTCATTTTGTAATTCATGTTACTGTTTTAATGGCAAAACTGTGACTTATGAATGAAGTGGTTTCTTTTTTAAAAAAATGAAATTATTTTTTATAGTTATTCTATTTTTCACCTTTTATTTTAGTTGCATTTTGAAAAATACATGTTTTAATCAAAAGTCAACTGTAGCTACATTTAATTTAAATTTTGTTTGTGAAATACTCGAGACTTTTTTACCTTGAAATTTTAGATTTTTTTTATATGTATCCAGATTTTATCTGGGAAATGTTAAGTGTTTATATACTGTCATGTTTCCTTTTATACAACTTTTTTCTAATGCCTTGTTGTTGTTATTTTTTAAGTTCTGTGATTTGTCTTTTCTTCCCCTTGTATCTCAAATAGAAAATGGAAAAATTCACTGCAAGTATAAATTCACTATAGCCTTGAGAAATTCTATTTTCTGCGATTAGTGCAAGTTGCGAACTCTTGGAATTTTGAAATGTTTTCTAAAGTTTTAGTACCTGAGAAGTTGTATTTTTAAAACCAATGTTGTATTTGCACAAGATTAGCTATCATATTTTGGATAAGCAATTTTTCAAAAGTTTAAAAGTTATTTGTTTGATATTAATGTGCTATTTAAATCTTATATACAATATTAAATAGGAGAGGGAGTCAACATTAAAATTGTTGAAAGCATCTGCAAAATTCTCTAACTTGTTGAATCTCACTGCATTTTTACTCTTCTGTTTAGGATTATGTGAAAAATCTGTTAGTCATTTGTTATAAGATATTTACACATTTGTAATCTATTCTTGTTCACTTAAGGAATTCTATACCTGTTGAACATGACTTTCAAATATTGTGGATATGTGTACATATACATTTGCTCAATAAATATTCTGCTTATCAAAGGAAAATCAAAATTTTTGGCAGTGTTCATTATTAATTTATTTGATTTTTTAAGCAATTACGAAAATATGAGCCATATTTATGGAGCTGTGTGTATAGAACTGTATATGCTATTGATTATTGGTACATGGCTGATTTTTATTCAATATGAAACTTCTCTTTTCCCTGGATTTTATGGAAATTACGTAATTCTTGAGCATAAGTTGACTAATTCTTGAATATGAAAATTATTAATTTAATGAAAATATTGAAACATATCTTTGGAAATTAATAATTTTGAATGAATTATACATATTTCTTGAGCATTACATGACAAACTAAAATATAAAAATTAAAAATATTTTAACTTTCTCTAAATATTAGTTTAATGGGGATTATTTTTATCCTGTTATAAGTAACCTTCATAATTATCCCTAATTAGCTCTTTTCTATGCTTTAAAATTGTATCTTATATGGTAACATTTGAAAATCTTCTAATGAACAATAGCTTCAATGTACTCTTGAAGTCTTTATTCTTTTAAATAATTTCTATATTGTGGGGTAATATTTATTTTGGGCTATTTGAATTTGCTGACATTCACAGGGTTATATATTATACTCTCGTGATCTAGTTAAATTTGAAATAATTTGTGCAATATTGTCATATCTTATTAATTATTAAGATTGTTACTTAGCAGTTTGTTGATGATGTTTAGTAAAATTAAATAAATTCTCTATTGATTTCAAATTCATCTTCTATTTTATAGACTAATCTTATTTGGGGATTTGGATGCAGTTTCATATTGTTCTCCTGTAATGATAATGATTGTGAAACTAGTAAATTGCTTTTAAAAACATAGTCTTTTGCATTTTCCAAGACAGATATACTGGGGTTATAAAATTCATTTCTGCATGTACTCTTAAATTGGGGATGTAATAATAAAATATTTAAAAATGGTCTTAGTGTGATAAGTACAGAGGTTGTTAATGCTCAAGTTACAATCACGATATTTAATTGAAGAAAAATTAAACCTGGAACTGATTTGCAAAAATTGTAAGAAAATGGGTGTGAATGATGGTTTAGCGGCAGGTGGTTTTCCGAGGAGAGGGAGAGAGTTGATGACCTTGATACAGCAGCGTTGTTTCGAACCCTGGTCCAGTGGATCCGAAGAATGCTTTCTTACCAACTAGACTGAAAAGACATCTTTTCTGGCTGGTTAAGTAAGGCATTTTAACTGACAGCTTTAAGAAAAATAGCTGCAGCAGAGTGCAGTGTATGCCCGGCCTGTTAAGAAAGACAGCCAACATGTTAACATAAAAATAATAAGTTTATTAAGCATTATAAAAAAAACGAGCATAACTTGCTCTGAAAATAATAGAATAAACAACTTTCGGCAGGTTATCATCCAGATACTAACACACACTCTACGGAAAGGATTTGTTCTGAAGAAAAATATTCATCGCATGTGTCTACTTGCACGTGCTACATAAAACGTCCATTCAAAAAATACACGTGCCAGCAGCCCAGATGATTACATCATCGCATAATTTGCATATTTTCAAAACGAAAAAAATCGCAGGTCGTGTTTCACGATCACCGTGAAGTAATGAGAATAAGAGACAGTGAATTTATGAGAAAAACCGATGTATCTATGATCGAACCCGCGTAATTTTGACGGCAGACGACAAAACTAAGTTAACATTAACTTCTAATATTGTTGTATAAGAGAGTCGCCGCAATGGTTAATCTTTCTTCCAATTTTTGATAACCTTATTTTAAAATGCATGAAAGAGAAGTGCAACTGCTTAGGTTTGAGTTTTTAACTATACCACCAAGTTGATATTTTCTTAGAGTTGCTAATTATTAATGGTGCATGATTTCGTTTTTACAGTATTCATCCTGTTATCTACCCAAAGCAATTCAGGACGTTGTCATCTGGAAAGTTGTTATTTTCATAAACCAAGGTATTTATTTGTGATAAAGAGATTGGAAACCCTACAATCCACTCTAACAGAGAGGATTATAACACATCAATCAATAACTCCCGAGACTAACCCAGAGATGGCGCTCGTAGTAAACCAGTAACCAGGTCTTTCTAGAGTACTAACCTTTGCTTGAAACGTGTCAAAATTTTAAGTCGATCGGACCAGAAACAGCTGAGTTATCGAGGTTGGAGTAAAGTCGTTTTGTAGTTTGTTTAAAAAGTGGAAAAAACCGAGTTTCGTGTTCTGATAAAACA
The DNA here is from genome assembly GCA_019974015.1 of Nephila pilipes. Lineage (NCBI taxonomy): Eukaryota > Metazoa > Arthropoda > Arachnida > Araneae > Nephilidae > Nephila > Nephila pilipes. The sequence goes on from BMAW01069988.1 coordinate 3,113, forward strand.
TTGTTTTTTAATGTGTAAAAACACCGTGCAAGCGAAACAATGGATTGAAAAATGTTACCCGGACTCTTGTCCATCAAAAGCAACGATTTGTCGGTGGTTTGCCGAGTTTAAACGTGGTCGTACCGACACAAATGACGCGGAACGCTCGGGTAGACCTGTGGAAGCCGTTACACCGGAAAATGTGAGTGAAGTGACAAAAATTATAATGAAAGATCGTAAAGTGAAGCTCCGTGAGATTGCTGAGATGACACAGATATCATATGGAAGTGTATTTACTGAAAAAGGTTTTTTGAAGTGAAGTGAAAAAGGTTTTTTCTAAGTGGGTGCCGCGATTGCTTTCGATGGAACAAAAACAGCAACGAGTCGATGATTCAGAAAGCTGTTTATCGCTATTTACTCGCAACAAAAAAGATTTCTTGCGAAAAAGAAAAAAAAAATTTGGAAAAGCGTTGGAACGATTGTATCACCCTAAAAGGTGATTAACAAAAGGTGTTATGTTGATGAATAAAAAAAATTTTTGCAAAAAAAATGTTTTCAATGTTAGTCTCGGGAGTTATTGATTGATGTGTTATTGTCTATTTACATTTTAGAAACGTTTAGACGGTTGGATGGCAGTCCTCAATTTCTTAGTCTGGATTTTGGAACCAGTGTACTTGCTCCTTAATGAACTGCTTGAAGTAAAAACTGTTCAATTATATGTAAACATCAATATCTATATGTTCAATTTGAAACTGTTTTGTTGATGGCATTAAAAGTAATATTATGGGAAAATAGCATTATAAACAAAATTAAGTAATTTGTTTTTCAAAATCCTTGTGATTTTTTTGAAAACTTAGAAACTTTAATGTTATTTTACATTATGCGTACATACATTGCAACATCATATAAAAAAGGGCGGAATATATCCACATAGGTAATTGAGAGTAGTGATTTAATTGTACTTACTATTTATACTAATGCAATGCATAGAATATGATATGTATTGTTTAAAAAATGACAAAAATTTCTTGCATTTATTTGAACTTTTTTCGAAAAATAATTATTGCGAATAGGAAATATTTTCATTGAATCTTTTTGGTCATTTTTATTAAATTATAGTATTTCCTGCTCGAACAATATTGTGAAAGTTGTCTTTTATTTTAATTCAAAATTTTAATACCAAAATTGATTTATTGCTTGAAGAATGAGTATTTCTGCAAAATAATACATGAAATTTATATGGAACAATGACTAGTTTTGGAATTACATTTTTTATATACTTGGTTAGAACTTAATAGAAATGTAATTGATCAAAATTACTACACATAACATTTAAAAATAATTTATTTCTTATTAACTAAAATTATTTTTAATTTTAAAGTGATTAAATATTCCTAAAATATTTTTTTTACTTGCTAGATATTCTTCAAAGTTATAAATTAATTCTCAAAAATAAATAACATTTCTTTAAGGCGAAAATAATGTACAGGTAATCCCCGTATAATACGGTAGTTACATTCCAAAAGAGTGTCGTGTTGTACGAGGAAGGATAAGGTTTCAAAAATTAAAAAAAAGTGCTATTATATGTTTTCATAATAAATATAAATATATTTATTAAAATTGTACATATTATTATCTACTAAATAATGTTTTCTTCATCATCACTACATATTAGCCAAGGGCTTTTCTTTTTGGCCAGATATCTTCATTCTCTTAGCATTTTTCTGTATCATCTTCAGATGCTCTACTTTTTGCAAAAAATCTGTTATTTTATATTGCTTGCTTAAAGATTTTTATAAAATTCCTTTTATAAGCACTTATGAAGTTCTTTTAATATTTGCGCTCCTTTAATTTGAAGCTCATATAAGAAATGTGACTCAACTGTTTGGCTAAGATTTGACCCTTTTTTATGCTTTGTATATTAAACTTCTACACCAATGCTATCATCCTCTGAATTATCATTAGATGCCAGTTATCATTTCTACCAAATTTACTCCATTAATTATTCATAGGTATCTTGCGCGGTCTCACATTCCGTCAAAACAAAGCCCTTCTAAAGACTTAACAACTTCTATTACTGCATTAATTCTGTTTCCTGCTGTCTTTCAAATGATTCTGCACTTTTTTTTAACAAACATTTTATGTCGGTTTTATTTCTCTGATGTTTGAGTGAATCCGTGTTATAAAAGCACTGTGTTATACAGGGATGTTCCAAATTCTTGAACCGTGTTAAAGTGAATCCATGCTATAGAAGTGCCGAGTTACACGGGGGTTACTTGTATATTTTTTTTCTCAAAAGGTCACATTCACAATTTCATCGTCACAATATTGCAGGGTATGTTATTTTGCTTTTGCTGTGAAATATATTAAATTAGGTTAAAAAATATCCCTTTTACTGAGGTATTTCTGTAGAATACTTTACATTTTTCAATGGATAATTTGTTAAGACATATCAATCGCATTTTTATTTTCTTACATTCATAATTACATTTTTTTTACATATTGGCTCATAATTCTAATATAAAGAACCATATTCTTCAGTTTTCACTCATGTTATGTTTTTAAACTTTATTAAAGAACTGAAAAAGTGGTGAGATCAATGGTTTTGCATTATTTTCTTCATTTCTCAAATATTAAACCATAAAACTAATACATTTTACTAGTAATTGTAAAAAAAAAAAGTTTTACGCGCAAATAATAAAAAAACGCTTAGTATATAAATTTTGGACGGACTGGGAAAACTCAATTGGTAAGTGGATTGACAAAAAAATTTTTTATAGTTCCCCTCCCACACTAATTTGGATGTTCTGTATATAGTGCTAGTACGGTTGATTTCGAAAAATTTAGTTTTAGGGATGTAGGGCTACATATGCAACTATCCCTTTCTTAAAAAGTAATTTTCTTCAAATCGGTAAATATCAAAACATTTTATACTCTGCAAAAAAAAAAAAAAACTAAATTTCTTTTTTTTGTTCTGTATTTTTTCCAAAAGTGCTCTGAAAGTGATTGTGCATCGGAAGTTTAATTGAAGTATGTCCCAGAACTCATTTTTGTGTAAAGTATAATTTACGCATGCTAATAGAATGTGTTCTAAATAATTAATCCTGTTACAAGTACTTACCCTAGCAATCCTTCTCTATTTTCGACCCTCCTTCTTGTCAACCAATTTTTATGGGGTTTTTTTTTTCAATTTTTTCACGTCTAGGCCACAGTTTAAACTTGTTTGGCGCGGCATAACCACATCTGGCTCTTGCGCCAATAACCTTTACATTCACTCATCCTATTACAAGTATTAGAACAAACTGCGTTACCATGCAAATTAAATTTTTAAATGACCAGGAATTATCATTCTGCAGAAACATCGAATTCCTAGAATTTCCTCACTTCTGTTGTCCAATTAGAAATTATATCAATGGTCGGTACATTCCCCGAAACTTCAAAAAATTTGCTGCAGTAAAAGTTTCCATTAATTTTTTCTAATCTATTTTGATAACTATATGAATGGATGGATATCATCTGAGGCTACTCAGTCGAAATTTACATAAAATTCCGTTACTGCTCTAGTGATTTTATCCGCTTGCTCATTCCAAAATATTTTGGGAGTGACCCGGAATCCAAAGAAACAACAATTGCATATTATAATGAGCAAGTATATGATTCATTTTGGCTAGTCAGTGAATCATTCTAGAGGATTTGATAGAAAGGTTTTGTAATACGTATAAAATTAGTTGATTATTATGAATTTCTGTTTGTTGATTGATTAATTGATTGATTTTTGTGGGACAAGGAGCAGTAAAGGCTATAATCCCACGCGTTTAAAAGATTTATTGCATTCAGTAGATGTCAAAATAATTGAATTTCTACAGGAATATTCTGAAAACTTGTTTATTAGCGACTATTTCTTCCTAAAGTTCTATGAAGGTAACTTTGAGTAGTGGATTTATTTTGAGTGTATTCCAAAGATCACATTTATTTGGGAGGAGTATTTGTTACAATTTAAAAGGATATGTTCCAGATCGTTGATACGGTTACATGTGCTGTAGATGGAATTAAATTGCATTATCCTGTAGATGGAATTTGTGTAAAAGCCCAGGAGTTATAATCATTTTACAGATTATTCGAGCGATAAGAATTTCCTATATTCTGCTTCTTGTCCACTTGGATATTTTGTCTATTGTCGGAATGTTTCCCAAGTCTTCAAAATATTTACTTGAATAAAAATTTTCATTGGTTTTTGTCATTCTTTTTTCGTAGATGTTGCTATGGGTATCCTCCTAAGCAATCCAATCGATGAAAATGTTGGGACTCCATAACCGTTTTTGCTAGATAATCCACCTGTTCATTCCAAATAATTTTCGAGCATCCCGGAGTCCAAAGTACATTTGAGTTTGAAACTGCGAAAGGATGAAAATTTTGCTGGCTAATCTGTGAATAACTTTTGGAGATTTTATATTATAATTTTTTAGAGCAGTTAGAACTGAGTGACTGTCTGATAAAAGTACAATTTAATTCCGTAAGGTCATTTAGAGCTTGGCACATGGCTAGAGCATCTGCTGTAAATATAGTGTTAATGGGGTTTAAATTGTAAGCAAAGGAGGGATTTTTCGTTATGCCTGCAATAAAAGTCATGCAGTGGTTTTTTGAAGCAACCGTTGCTATTATGAAATAATCTTGGTAGTTATTGCTCACTATTTCGTTAAATAATCCTATAATGACAAAAATAGGAAGGTTTTAATTCTGAAATTCAAATTGATTGGTGTAAATTTTGCAAGGTAGTTCAGTGAAATACATCAATCTGGGGATAGATATTATATGTTGCCCATTAATATTCAATGTATGAAAAGCATTAGAGGTATTGCTTCCGTCCTTTTCCAGAATATTTAGATTTATTGTATAAGGGCTATTGAGATGCAGAGGGGGAAAGTCACCATTCGAAATTTGGGAGATAAAAAATTTATTCGCTAACCTTCTTATTTTCTCCGACAATGTTTCCTGATCAGCTATTTATAAAAGTACAGTTTGGAGTCCATTGTGGTAACCCAATGCGATTCTGAGTGCTTTGGTTTGAATGATATTTAAAGGTTTTTGCTCTTGGATTGAAGTGCTTATATGCTATTCCTTTAAGGCAATTGATTTTTTCAAAGCTTTGTTTTTCATCTGGTTTATTGTTGTAAGATTTTGATTTTTTTTTGGAAAAATAGACTCTCAGATATTTAATGGAAGTTTGCCAAGTGAGAGGAATCCTGCCAACATAATATTAAGAAATGTTTGTATTCTTTTATTTGATAATTCTGCAATTGTACTTTTATCAGGACTTAGGGATAGTTTCCAATAGTTACACTATAGTGTTATTCTTTCTAAGGTATTTTGCAATTTTCTACTGACTATATCCAGGGACTGATGAGAATAAATCGAAATATCATCTACATAAACCGAGCACCCCACTCTTGTTTCCAGTGTTTTGAAGATATCATGCATATAAATAGTAAATAATGCGGGTGAAAGGACGCTGCCCTGGGACTCCTTTTAGAATAGATTTTTGCGATGATAGGCTGCCCCTCCATCGAGTATGTAGAGATCGAGTAGTTAGGAATTTGTGATTCCATAGAGCTATTTCTCCAGTAATTCCGATTTGGAGACATTTGTATAAAAGACCATCTATATAAACCGAGTCATGGGCTACCTTTATATCCAGGCAAATTCCAACGAAGATTTTTTTTCTCGTTTGGCATCTAAGATAGCTTTATTAATGAGGTATGTGGCAGTTATACTGTCTTTAAATGGTACAAAGCCGTAATGATGTGAGTGAAGTTTTCGTTCTATTGCCAGAAAATAAGATATGCGTCCAGTCAAGAATCTTTCAAATGTCTTAGAAAATTCGGAAATTAAAGCTATTGGTCTGTAGGATGAAATTTTAGTTTTGTCTTTGCCCGGTTTGGAATAGGGAGAACAATTGCGTGTTTCCATGACTGAAGTACAATAGAATTCTGAAATAAATGCTGAAAATAGTTTAGGACAACTGTTCGTTGGCTATTCTTTAGTAAAGTTGCATTAATCTGATCTGCTCCTGGGATAGTGTTTTTAGCATATTTTATGGCTCTATTTAATTCAGAAATATGGAGAGGTTTATTAAGAAGGTAATTTTCTTTATTGAAAAAATCCAGAGGGAGTGGTTCGTGAGAACCGTTATTGGATGCAAAATAGTTTGCAAAAATATTCGCTTGTTTTTCAGGTTGAGTTACATATTTATTATGATACTGTAGGAGGTTTAAAGTTGATTCTGCATTCTTGTTTGTTGTAAGTTTTTTGAGAAGTCTATAGGAGATTTTAGGATTCGCACTTTATTACATATTTCATCCCAGTACTTTCCTTTCTTTTGTTTAATACGATATCTCAGTTTGCTCGAATATTGTTTGTATTTTATCCATAATTGTGAAGAAATATCGCTTATAGCCTTTTTGCCGAATTTTTTTTTTTTAATCTGTATAAATTATTGCAGGTGCTGTTCCAACAAGGAGGAAATGATTTATTGGATAATTGTATTTCTTTGGTTTTAGAATTATTTTTTTTGATTGTATCAGTGAGGTTTTCTATTTTGTTTTCTGAATTTTCTAATGATGATTGTACTTGTTTCATTAAGTGCCAGTCTGTTTTCTTAGAGATTCGCTTATTGTGACGTTGTAGAAACAGTTCTTCGATTATGAGATAATAATCGCTATCGAAAGAGCATTCTGATACATAAGTATTAGTGTTTCCGAATAAGTTTGCAGAGCAGAGGGTGAGATCAATCAGAGTAGCTGAGCTTATATTACCTCTGTGGGTTGGGATAGTAGTATTAAGAAGGATAAAATTGTAATCAGTTAACCATTTTACAAAATCTGTACTATGAGGCGAAATATGATTCGAACCCCACATCGGGTGATACAGGGTAAGGTCTCCAAAAATTAAGATTGGATCTATTAAGGATTCCAAGTAGGATTTGATTAAAGAAATATTGAGTCCCCGAGGAGTGTATAAGTTTATTATGTTAAAAGGATAAATTCTTAATATATATTTGTATAATTAGCATTTTAATATCTGGCGTTCGTACTATTGGAGAAGGGATTTGACGAGCAGAAATGGTTGCAGGTACTGCTATTAGCAATCCTCCTCCTGGTCTGTCTTGCCTGAAAATTATTTTTCCTTGGAAGGTGAAATTTGTCGCCAGGTTTCAAAAATGTTTCCTGGAAGATCCAAACGTCAGTTTGGCTGAAGTGAGGAATATGTTACCAAATAGTTTTGTTTTTGACGCTTCTACAATTCCATTAGAGAAAAAACATTAAAATAATGAGAAAAGGGGAAAGGCTAAATGTAAAAATTCTTTCTTCCCTTGGAGGGATAATTTTTTTTTCATTCATGGAAAATTTGTCCACATAAAAAATAAATATTAAATATTATAAACTTTATTTAAATGGATCATCCAATATAAATTTCATTTGATGCATTCTGCAGGTTATTCGATGCACCCGGTATGGGAATGCAAAAGTTCTGATGCAATTTATTTGAGGACTTTTTTTCGACTCGGAGATGTAGATTTTCCCCCGTTTCAAACATATTGTACAGGAGTACAAACATGGTTTCCATCATTTTCAGGACATTTTCCATTGAACCTATGGTTTGTTTTTCTAAGGTAGCCTGAAAAGATGTAACAATGCTTTCTAATCTTTTTTTCTAAATTCTGAATATTTTGGTGTGGAGGGTTTGTTTTTAAAGTTTTGGAATAGCTATTTGAAGTTTTTTCCTGGTATTTCCTCTTTGCTTCTCCTAAGGTTAGATGATTCGTGCATTATATTTCATAATCTGCTTTTCTTTAATGAAAACAGGACATAAAGGGGAGTTAGCGGGATGGTCTTGTTTGCAGTTAGTGCATGTAACAGAAGTGGTGCAAGAACCAGTGTGTGATATGCCACAATTAACACAGATGATAAGGTTTTGACAAAATCTATAGGTGTGATAAAAGCTGAAACATCTATTGCATTGACTGGGTTTATCGATGAAGATTTGGATACGGTGGTTAATTAACCATAGTTTTGATATTTTCAGATAAATCAGTGCAAGGATGGTGATTAGTACCGGGGGGAGGGAATTCCTGACTGCTACCACTGTTCAAGAAGCGTCGCATTTCTACTACAATATTTCAATATTATTTGTACTCTGAATATCTGTTGCCAAATCTGTTAGTGGTACATAAGTAAGAATTTCATAGATTAGGAATCGAGAAGTGAATCCTTCCCAAATGATAGTGGACTTCACCGGTATATTTAATATTTGTTCTATTGCGAGAATTTCTGCTGCGCATATAGAATCTGATGTACTTAATTTTATTTTACCGTTTCGTGTGAAAGACATATTTGCAATTTTTTCATATCTAGGAATTTTCCCTTTTATCTCTGCATGTAAGTATTGTGGATTTGACTTAGGAATCAGAGATGAATTTTGTTTATTTTCCAGAAAAATTGTAAATTCAGCTAACTTGCTACTTCCCACCCTTATTATGAGCTCTTGGTCGTTTTTAGGGCTCCGAAAGTATTTAGAGTTATCCAAGTTCACCACGTCATTCATTGTGGGATTATAATAGTCCAAATCCCTCACTCTGAATGTGGAGTGACTCAGCTTGAATCGCCTCCAGATTTCGAAATAATAAAAAAAAATCAATAAATTGGTTGACTTACCGAATCCAAAGAAAAAAAGATAAATACAAAAACACTTCCTTCATACTCTGTGCTGGAGAGAGGAAAAAAGACTAAAAAAATATAGTTAAGGGATAAGTTCTCCTTATTTCTTTAGCTTCAGTTCCACGTCCAGCCGCCAACTCAGTGCAAAATTTCCCCCAATGCTTTTCTACCTGACATAATGTCCACTAACGGCAACCAAATGTTCCTCGAAATTCGGAACAAAACTTTTTAAAGGATATAATTTTCGAAAACAAAAAACGGAAAACAAAAATCTCACAATATTTTTTTATAATTAATTTGATAGCTTTTTTTAAAAAAACAAATATTTAATTTCTGTGTGTCAATCCTTTCATATATTTAGACTTAGATTTTAACTCGAAATGTCAATAGAGTGAACTTATATTATAGCTCTATTTATAAAATAAAATGTTACGGTACTTTTGGAGGTGAGATACAAATAGAGCTATAACATAAACATAAGTAGTTAGCTTTTATTAACGTCGTACTAGAAGCAACACGAGGGCTATTGACGACGGACATCGTAATTTTGAGCCTCGGTCAAGTGACGAGGATGACACCTGAGCTGGTACTCCCTCTCCTAATTTCCACACTACACCAACGGGAGGACTTTTCTCTCCGACAGATTTAACGTGCATCAGACCCGGCTACACGGTGGGACTATAGCGGCCAAGGCTCGAACCCGCGATTGAACGAAAACCTCCGGCCACGAATCCGAAGCCACGACCACTAGGCTGCCGCGGCCCATAAGTAATTACATACACAATTTCCTAATCCCAATAAAATTGAATTTAACTTATGCAGTTCATCGATACTTAATTTCTCAATAACATTTTAAGAGATTAACATAACATGACTTCTAGTATTGATTAAAATGAAATATTCTTTGAATTACGAAATCAACTAATTTGAACATATTTACTTGTTTCATGAAATTGAGAAATGTTACATTATTACAGAGTTAATTTCCGATTGAATTTCATACATTCAGATATCTTGTGCCGGAAAATTTGACAAATGAAACATTTTAAACCCGTCGTCTTATGTATACATTTTTTTTTTTATGAATCTCCTTTACCATCACAATTGAAACAAAACTTTTTGCTCTGATTATTTAATCGTTTATGATTCATAAATGTATCGGATTTCTGTTTTACTTCATTGAAATTTAATTTATTGTTCACAAAAGCATTTTTAATAAATTCAAAAACTTAGAGTATTTCTCAAAATTCGCATTATTCTTTGCCACCGTACAAAACTAATTTATTCAAATACTTATCATCCATACATCTTTTAAAATACTGCACTTTAATGCGATATCTTCAATTCTTCAACGATTACCCTACTCTTTCATTTTCAAATACTATTCCTGCATAGACTCAGATTCTTTCATTTTACGCTTACTTAATATTTCATTTGATTGGGCTGAATTAGGTGTAACCTCGAATTCCAGAATCAACGCTTTCTTTCGTTTTTCCTATGACGTAATATTCAAATAATGAAATGGTACCACCAAACGATCGTTTTGCAAAAGGAAACTTTTGTAGGTCAGACAAATTAAATATTTTAGCAACACATTCGAACGATTGATTGGTTTTATTAACGTCGCACTAGAAGCAACACGAGGAACTCGGTCAAGTGACGAGAACGGCAATCTCCAAACTTCCACGCCATGCCACGAGAGTACTTTGAACTTCGACAGATTTAGCGAGCATCATCCCCAGTTACATGGAAGGGTTTTTGTGTCAACAAGGCTCGAACCCGAGACTCAATGAAAAACGCCAGACACGATGCAGCGACCATGATCACTAGGCTACCGCGGCCTCATTCGAATTGCTCAACTCAAACTCGCTTATAACTTTTTATATACTTTTTAACTGTAACTTTAATACTTCTTACTAAACTATTTTTTTCACTTTTACTGATAAATTTCTTCTGCCACTTCTGATTTATTATAGACACGCACTTTATTTACTCTATTTAATAATAACTTTTTAACTAATAGCAACAGTTCTTTTTATTTTTTAAATCCTTTCACGTTAACACACCTTCAACAGTTTTCTTTTGTTCCTTTAAATCCAGTCGCGTTATCTTGGCGATACATGCAATTTACTGTTAGTATAACTTGTCACCTAGCGAATTTCTTAATTGTTGTCTTGAATTCTAAGACAATAATTAGAGAACTAGTTGTAAAATTACAATACAATTTTAAGTACTATCTTTATCGCATTACTGTGCGATTCCTACTCTCGATCGCTTACACACTGAGACTCTCTGCTCTGAGTCTGATCTCTTCTCGGAGTCGGGCTCTGATCTGAGGAGGTTGAGTTAAAAGACATCTTATATTCTCCTCTTTACGAAAACGTAATCTGCAGACGAACTTTAAACAATAGAGATAACATGTATAAACCATATTTTAACGATTAATCATAAAATCGTAAGAATTGGTACGTTTGAAATTAAAATTTTAAAATTTATTTTCTTAATAATAAAGTAAACACCGTATTGAGCAAATGGTCAATGGAAACCCAGTTTCAAAAGAACAAAACTTTAGATGAGTATAGAACTTAAATACGTAAATAGGATTCTTGTTGGCCAAATGACATGTATTGTCTCTATTGAAGAAAATGAGTGCTATCTCTTATCCTCAACACTCCATCTAATAACTGAAAAGGTTTCAGAATGCTTAAGAAAGAGATGTTTGATGTCTGTAATGAGAACGTGACATCATTAAAGTCCATATTATAGATGGGTTTAATGGTTCAAGAGGATTTGTTTTAAATATTGTTGAATTTCCATGGTATATCAATATGTATTTACTGAACAAGTTTAAAAATAATGTATTTCAATAAATTTCAGTAATGAATGAAGATCATAAATAACAAAATTCGGAAATAATTTAAGCTTGGAAATTCAGGTGTAGAGAATAAATATGTTTGCAATTATTGTACGCCTCCTGCTCCGTTTGTATATATAACAATATTCAAGAAAATAGGGCAACGTGATGTAAATAAGTCCTCAGATGTCTAAAATAATTATAAATGTCTTTTAAATGGAAAAATTATTTTCGGGAGTCAATTAATATAAGGATGGTGCTTAAAAATAAAAGGAGATATTTCAGTTATAGAAATATCATGGTTTTAATTTCATAAAATAGAGATTCAATTCTCCTGAAAGCTTGAAGACCGTAGGTGAAGCTTCCAATGAAATTATTATCAAGTAGGAATTAAAGGATTTTAGGACTTCATTGGGTATTTTTTTTTCAGTCAATGGACAAAAGTTAATCTTTTAAAAAAAAAAAAAAAAAAAAAAAAAAAAAAAAAAAATCAAATTCTTCAAAGACATTTGATCCACTAAGAGTTTTATCGGTTTGCATAGTTATAGAAAAATTGTTTTATTAGGAGTTGTGGCTACTTATTCTGTATATAAATGCTCCATTAACAGAAAACTCATTCAAAAAACTAGATATCTTTTGACATACCCTGAATCTATCAAACTTGATCAAATGTTTTAAATGGTTATGAGGTTTATTTTAAAATTCAAATTCTCGAGTTCTTACATGCCTCACATTTTTTTTTACTACCATTCATTTTCGATGGTTCTCGTTGATATTCATTCTCATGGTTGTTAACCAAAGGACGCTTTAATCACACCAATGACGATATCTCTCTTAGATCGCTTTGGTACAATAATACTTTTACGTTTCTTTCAAATGTGTTTGTCGATTATGATGCAAACATTGAAGCTAAGTTTGTTTAAACTGCTGTGTTTAATGTGCCATGTTTACCATGCCTTTTAACATGAATATTACTGCATTAGCGTAATAACTAACGCACCAAATTATCGGTATGTTCTATCGGTTAATATTAATCGCCAGAGCTTTAGTGGCATTTCAGAAAGTGTCACCACCTAACACCTTGTAAGATAGGATATTAGCAATTTTCGAATTTGTTCTGAATGAATTTGAGCAATTGTAACGTATAGCACTTTGGCAGTTGTGTGAAATATTTTTTTTTTTTTTTTGCTTTCACAAACTGTTACTTCTCATTTGCCTGGAGGAAGAATACGTATTTTAATCAAATTTGCTTTTAGGAGGTAACTAATTTAAAAAAGCGTTTAAAAAAAAAAGAAAATGATTTCAGAGATACTTTTCAAAATACTGATTGCACGTGAGTAACGATTTTATTTAGAACTACTTAGATTTGATTTGAACATTTTCTAGATAGAGTTAAATTTAGCATTATTCCTTAAGCGTATTTAAGGCATTCTCGTGCAGTCATGAAAATTTACACAATTTATAACAAATTCATTACCACAGTTCCCTCTTTATGGCCGAGGTAGCCTAGTGGTCATGGCTTCGGATTCGTGGCCGATGGTTTTCGTTCAGTCGCGGGTTCGATCCTTGGCCGCTAAAGACCCACGGTGTAGTCGTGGCTGATGCACGTTAAGTCTGTCGGGGCCCAAAGTCCTCCCATTGGCGTGGTGAGGAAGTTAGGAGAAGGGGTGCCAGTTCAGGTGTCGCTCTCGTCACTTGACCGAGGTTCAAAATTACGAGGTCCGTCGCCAATATCCCTCGTGTTGCTTCTAGTACAACATTAATAAAAACTAAACTAAAACGACAGTTCCCTCCACACCTCTTTTAAAGTGAGAATAAACGGCCTTCGAAAGTTACCTGTTAGTTATGGCTCATAATCTGCGCCCGAGTGACAAAGAAATATGTTACAATCTGAAAAGCAAATAAGACAAACAGAAGACTAGAAATGAATAGGGATTATTCTTGAGCCATTAATCACTAAGTTTTTCAATATGCTTGGAGAGGTTTATCTGTACTTAAATTGTAAGTACATGCTGATGTGTGAATAACAGTTATTGCTGATAAATACTCGCGTTCTTTTGTAAAGTAATTTTGTCATGAAAATCTTAATCATTACTTAAAAGTAAAAAGGATTTAAAAATTCTGCCAATCGAATATTTTTGTGGAAAATGTGAGCTAAAAATTGACGAAATGCCTTGGAACAACATTATAATTTAACAGAAAGTTTGGAGTGTAGACGATTAATAAAAATACAATAACTTTCCAATTTATCTTTTCTATGAAGTACCTCTTTTCACACTTATATGAATTTAATTAACAAAAGGATCATTTCCATACTTTAAAAAATTGTTTCTATATATTTAATACAGTTGTTTCATTAATTATTTTCACATTAACTGCACATGGAATATCTAATGTAAGGTAAAGGGAGAAAACTGAAACATATGTATAATAGTATTATCAAAAAAAAGAAAAAATCATTCGTTCAAATTTAATAAAATCTATTATAGGGTACTGTTTTATAAATTTTTGGTTTAAATTTTTAAAATATACTCGTATATTGAAAGTATTACATTAAAAACTATTTGTTTCGTAAAAAAAAATTAAACTTTTAATTAAAAAATTATCTTTTTATGGAATTTTTAGTAACGTTTAATACTAGCAAAGGATATTAATTACTATAAAATATGCTGGTTTTCTCAATGTTTGTGAAATGCTTAAAAATATGAATATGTACTTTTTTAATTTCATAACTTATCTGTTTTATAGGAAATGTTAGTGATGAAGGTTTGTTTTAGTTTGAAATTAATTAAATTTTTTCAAAATTTTTATTATGGACATTATTTTCTATTTATTAAAATTCTTTTAAAATCAATCTTATTTGATCCACATTATTTATTATTGCTAAAATATAATTTTCAGTTTTATTCCGATTTCTTATGTTTCGTTAAAGTATTTAATAAATCGTAAGCTATTCAAAGCTCTTACCTGTGAATTCGGTCTAGTATAATTTGTTCAATACATATGCAGATATCGAATTAATCTGTAATGAGAAGATAAAATTGTTTTTTTTTATGCCTTATTGTGCTTTTACTTTGAACACTTGAATATTGGGGATTTCATTTCCTTTTTTTTTTTTTTTAGTTGAAAGAAGAAGTTTTGCACAAAATGCGATCTTGTGTAACATTCAAGACGATTTCAAACACAACACTACGGTACGGTTAAGTGAACTGTAAAGATTAGTTAATTCTAAAATTTACAGGCAACAAAAGAGAGTAATCAACAATTGTTGCGCTTTTCACTTATTGTTTTATTGTAGCGGTGTTTTTTTTTTTTTTTTTTGAAATAAACGCAACAATGTATCTTTAAATAGACAAAGCAAAATAGTAGGGTAGAAAGTATATAACTTATTTTGGTTAGGTGTTAATGAAAAATTCAGATGTTAATTGATGTTATAGATGAAAATGTTATCTTACGATAGAATGATGATATGTAATAAAGTATAAATTCAAAGTACACCACAAGTCAAGTTATAATGACTCTTATAATCTGAGAAAATTCATTACTAAACTAACAAAATTTATTCTAAAAAACTTAGGAAAACTATACCACCACTTCCGCCACACTCATCAAGCTTTCGTTTACATTCTATGAAGTATTCACACTTTTTCGTTACTATTTAGAGGCAAACTGTTTCTTACCAATCACAATTTTTTACTTTTCATAAGCCCTCCCTCCAAATTTTTCGTATAATCAGGTTACAAAATCCAATCATAACAAACAGTTCAAATTATATGTATTGAGGGAACTACTCTATATATTGCATGAACCAAACTAATTTTGACACCGTTGTTATTCTGGTATCGTATAAAAACACATGCACCATACACTTTCTCACTGCTATCACGAAACAAATGTAAATTATTAATTCATCATGTTGAAATTTTATTTTATACTTTGCTATAATTTTTTTCCATTTTCTTATGTTTATATTTTCACAGCTATCATGAAGTTTGAAAACGATGTCATAAGGGTAATAAACACTTTCTTCTAGAATTTGAGGCTTAAGAGGAGGCAGTATTTTTATTGTCTCCCACCCGCAATCGACTCTCGTTTCTTCCCCTCATATTTTCATTCAAAACTGAAAATAACGATATAATTTAACCTCTGACACCCTTTTCTTTCTTAATAGGGGAGGTTAAGGGATGTTTGGTTTGTGATCAGCTCACCTTTAGCTTTATTCTCACTGAACAATCCAACAGATATCTTTCCCTCATGGACAGGCTAAATCCCACATTTCAAATACTTGAACAATATGGTTCAAGTATTTGAAAGCTATCTCAAGATTATAAAAAAAACTGGCTGTTTCATTGCTTTAATAGATAGTAATTCTTCCTTTTCGAGAACTTTTTTAGTCTTCTTTTTTCACTTTTTCAAATCCGTTTCAACTACTTCATGTTTTTTTTTTTTTATCCTATCACTTAATTTAAAAATGATCGACAATGTTAGCGAAATATCTTCATCAAACACTGAATAGGAACTATTCCATATTTTGTACATTGATTAATCACATGAATATGTAAAATTTAATAAACGTTTATATCTGCTCAGAACAATTTGCTGTCATATATGTTAGTATGCAGCTACATTAAATGAAATAATTATTTAAATTATTTTGTTGAGAAAACTGCACCTAATTCTAATTAAAAGAAAAGTAAATATGAAATAAAATATATTCTCCTGAGGCCCAGTGCCCATTCTATTCGACAATTGTATTTTGCATGAAAAATGAATCATTATATAGTTTTAAGACCTGAAATCCCACAGTCCATTATACTGGATCGTCTGGAGCTGCTATCTATACAACCCAGCTTTAAAAACGCTGTAGGATGTTTGCTCAAGAAAATATCATAAATCTTCGAGCTTTTCAAAGTTGTTGGGCCGGTTTTTACTAATAAAACTGTGGACATATTTTCAAAATTAGAAAAATCTCATTTAATACAGTTACAGATATAATCAACCTCTGGACGTAGCATTCAATAGCTCAAAAAAAAAACTAACCCTCTCTCTTCTCATCGCCAGTTGGAATGTCGATGGTATAAGAGCAAAAATAGGAGAATTTCAAAATTTTATTGACACCCATAACTCCGATATTGTTGCAGTCCAGAAAAACCATCTCAGCCCACCGGAAACTTTTAAAATTCCAAATTACGTTATCCATCGTACAGATAAAATTACCCATCTTGGTGGAAGGCAATTCCATTTGAATTAAAAACACGATACATCATCATATGGTCATAAAAAATACCATCACCACAGAAAATACTACTTTCTATATCAATACGCGAGACAATCAATATTTCACCCTCTCCACAATTTATCAGCCCCCTAACAATATCACCGACATTAACGACCTCCATAATAATCTCATAGATAACCCCTCTGGTATTTTAATCGTTGATTTCAATGCCAAATATCTCAACTGGAATAGAGGAAGGGCAAACAGATTTGATAAATTAATAAACATTCTATGCAATAACTACAATTATCGAATAGCTACCCCAGACTCCCCTGCTTATTTTCATTATAATAGCCATATCATCTCCGATATAGATTTTGCAATATTTAAAAATATCTCTTTTTTAAAATATAGAAAGTATTAACGAACCCACCAGCAACAATAACTCTATCCTAATAGACATCTCTTCTAATAAAATACTTCTCATCTCCCTTCGAATTCTTATCACAACTAATTGGTTTCGATATCAAATATCCACTATTGTAATCTAAAAGGCATCCCTCCATCAATACCATTAATGAACTGGATTTTACCCTATCCTCCTTAACTGCTGCTATCGAAAAAGCTATTAATTCAGCCAGTACCACTGAAAACATAAAATTTCCCTATCTCAGGCTCCCCCCTCCCCTATATCCAAGAATTACTTAAGGGGGGAAATAGGCGAAGAAAACAGTGGCAAAATACCAGATATCCCCCCCCCCCAAATCCATCATCAATAGTCTCAAAAATAAAATTCGAATCTTCTAAAACGAAAAAAAAGTGGGAAAACCTCTTAAGACAGCTACACATAGAAGACAATTCATTCTTTAGTTAAATGAGTGAGAGTATTAGTCGCAAACTAACAAAAAAATATTTCAACTTTCTTCCACTAATTGGCAATAATGGCCTTAGGTTCTATGCTAAGGGAAAAAGCTGATCTACTTGTGCATAACCTTGAATCCTCTTTCCAGGAGAATAATTTCCATATAATGATGAACACAATGAATCCATTGAGTAATTGTCCAAAACTATCTAGACATTTATAACAATAATAACTTTAATCTCCTCACTTTCCCTATGGAAATAGCTAATATCATCAAAAAACTAAACAAACAATAAGCCCCCAGAGAGGATGGTATTCATAAACAAGCATTCAAAGTCTTTCCCCCTAATACTCTCACCCATTAAACTAAATTTTTCAATAAATGCCTCACATATGCTCATTTCCCTCAGAAATGGGAATACGCTATTATTATCCTTTTCCCGAAACCAGGTCAAAACCTTACCAACCCCTCTATGATTATCACCCTATCAGCCTTCTTAATTCAATTTTTAAAATTTTCGAACGAGTCCTAAATAGACTATCAATCCCACCATAATTATTAATATCTTACCAGATTCTCAATTTTAGATCACACCACAGCACAGTTCATCAACTTTTTCGGATGTGAATACCACAACTGAAGGTTTCGACTGCAAACAAATCTCTGGGGGTATATTCCTGGACATTCTAAAAGCCTTTGACCGCCTCTAGCACGTTGGGTTAATTTACAAACTCATTAATATTAATTTCCCCCCTTACATAATTATTATAATCAATAAATATCTTAAAAATAATATACCAAGTTAGACTCTACAATGAACTGTCAGTAATTTAAAATATTCACGCCGGGACCCTTCACAGATCCGTAATTTCTCCCCTAATTCATTCCTTGCAATCATATGACTTCCCTCAGAGTCCTTACAATAGCCTCTGTCTCTTTACGGATGATGCAGCAATCCTCAAACAAGATAAAACACTTATTAAAGTTAACAAAAAGTTACAATCTCATTTTTTAAAAAAATCAAAAATGGAATATCCTTTGGGGGATTGAGGCAAACACTAATATAATCAAAGCTATTATTTTTAGAAAAGGTCGTATCCCATCCCCTGACACAAGATTAAAATTCTTTAACTCTGATACCTCTTGGGACTCTTATGTCAAACATCTCAGGGTCATCATGGACTCCAAATTAACTTTCAGAAAGCACATACAATTCATCATTGATAAAATCTGGGCAAAAATCCATACCTGCGCCCCACTAATAGGTTAGCACTCTCCACTCACCCTTTATAACCACATTCTACTCTATAAACAAATAATCAAACTTATACTCCTATATGCTTCTCCCGTGTGGGGCCAAAGGCCCCCCCCCCCCATTAAAGTTTAAAACCCTGCAAAACAAACTACTAAGAATAATAACTAACCCTCTTTTTTTTCAGAAATTCTGGCATTTACAATGATCTTAAGATCCCTCAAATAAACAGCCACATCAACTAGCTTCACCAGTCAATTGAAAAGTCCCCGACCTACCATAGTAAAACACATTTTTTTGGCAAAATTAGTTTTTTTTTATTCAACATAAT
>BMAW01070001.1:0-11951 GCA_019974015.1 Nephila pilipes
TTTTTTTTTTTGTATATTCTTTTTCGCATACTATGTGTACTTTCTTCTTTTCTTTTCGTCAATTGGCCAATGAGAAAATTTACTATCATTTGTCTTCATTTTTTTATTACTGAAGGCTCTGCAATTTTATAATTTAATTTTCCTATCAGAGATGTTATTAAATTCATTCTAAATTCTTTTAAATTGAGTTTTTAACTTAGTTTGGCGCTACTTAAATATCAGAAACACAACAACATGGATGAGGCTAAATAATAATTTTTTGTCAATTTCCTAGTTCGTCTTGCAAAAGTGTAGGTGGATGCCCTGCGGTCTCCTAAATCAACATATCCCATGTGCTTGTGGTAATCTGCCACAATTTTTTGCTTGGAAGTGGTTAATTTTCTTTTTCTTTTCAGCAAAGGCACCATTAGATTTTTTTTGGGTTTCTATCAACAAAATTTTCTTCATCTAAATCTTTCATGAAATTCTCAATCTCTATTTCTGCGAGAAATTTCGGATTCATTCTAAAAATTCGAAGAAAAACAAGAAAATCCAATCGATCTTAGACAGCGAAAAATCATCCAATGGAGTATTTTTTCGAATTTGGTTGTTCTTGAGAGTCGCCAATGATAAGGAATTCGCGCACAACTGATAACGCTGGCGAAAAATATCCCCACCCAATTACGGACAATAGAAGCAAAGTCGTAAAAAGGGCAAGGGAAAGTTGTAAAAGGGTCTGCTGGAAAAAAAAGGGGGAAAGAACTGTCTATAGATAGCTTGGTACAAATTTTTTTAGGTAAATCATACATTTATAGTAATAGATAATAAGGAAAGGCTTGTATGTGTTGTAAAATTTTTCAGTAAAAAATATTCAATAAAGGATAGATTAAATTGAAATTATAATTAAACTTTTTATGTTTATCACGTGTTTGTTTTGAATTTAATATATCGTAATTAATATACTTTATCATTATATAAAAAAAGTTGTTTTTAAAAACGTTGGTTTTTATCTCGAATTATTAGTTTTTTGTTTGAAAATATCCCTTTTCCGCCAAAAGCTCCAAATTTCCGCCTGCTGTCAACACCTCCTAAATACTAGAAGGCCTTCGCGCTGATTAGTGATGTTACAACTAGTTGGGTAACTCTCGTATATGCGCCTACGGTACTGTTTCCATGTGTTTTTTAACATACTTTACTCCATTCTTTATAATTAAACTAAACATTCATATACAGCAAATAAAAAAATATCAATAAATTAATCAAAAAATTGTGTTTCATGTACATAGAGCATTTAAGTATAAATATAGTTTATTTTTTTTAAATAATAATCGCAAGTATGTGATCATCAATGTATTATTTACTTCAAACGTATTGCAATGAACATAAACACTTGCTACATTGCAACAAATAAGAATCTTTTATATTTTTTTTTGTTCTTATGAAAACAAAAAGTAAAATAAAAAATTAATCTTCTCTATTTTACTGTTAATTTATACATAAAACTATGCTAATTTCTTTATTATTATTATTTTCTTAGTTTTATTCAGAATAGTTTCAAAAAGAGAAATAAAATAAAAAATAGTTTTCAAAATAAAGAATGCTACACAAATTTAAAAACAATAATATTATTGGCATCATACACAATCGCAAAATAAAAAATTACGATTAAATTAATTTTAAAAGATACTTTTAAGTAAATCATACATATATAAGTATAGATACATACATAAAAATAAATATATATACATGGGTCCATACATAAAAATAAAGTAATTTATTCAGTTAATAAAGTATGTAGTTTTCTTTTATTTGTTTCAACTTTTTTAATATCATTTCCCCCGTACATTAGTTATGTAATGCATTAGAAATAGTTTTCAAAACAAAAAATACAACACAAATTTAAAAACAATAACTTTATTGGTATCAAACACAATCACAAAATAAAAAAAAATGCCATTCAATAAATTTTAAAAAATATTTTTAGGTAAATCATAGATATATAATTATAGATAAATACATGAAAATAAATATATATATGCATCAAAAATTGGTCCATACAAAAAATAAAGCAAGTTATTTAGCTAATAAAGTATATGATTCTCTTTTCTTTGTTTCAACTTTTTTAATATCATTTTTTTCCTTACAGTAGTAATTTAATAATGCATTTGTAGAAGTGTGTATAATATGCTTTAAAACTAGCTCAGAAGCATGATCATTGTTCAAGGTTTATCATATAAAAAATTCATTTGAATTTATCAAGATAATCGATATATCTGAGGTAATTCGACGTTAATTATTTTGTGTAAGGAACATATTTTTATAATCTTTTGAAAGAAGTTTCTGAACTGTTACATAGTTGTAGAATACTGATGAGACAATATCTGAGATAGGACACAATAAACTTCCACTGTCTATGATACACATTAAAAGATAATTAGAATTTAGTTCAAATTTTATTGAGAATAATTGATTTGATCAAGGGTCGCATTTAACTTTTTAAGTGTTGTTCTTGCACAATCTTCAGCTAAATATGTTAAAACAGGTAGATAAGGTTCAGTATCGCAAAAATCTTTTTCAGATAGTGCTATATTAAAAAATCATGTATTATTGAAGACTCTAAATGACTTTCATTGCACGAATATTCTAAATCAATGTCTTTTAACTTAAGCTTCCAAAAGTGTTCGAAATTAAAATTAGAGGTAAAAAATTTTGCATTCTTAGTTTAGCTTCCACTTCATAAAGCTGTCAAATTGATATTGAATATTCAGAACCTGAAATTATCTTATATTTCCCAAAACTACTTTCTGCATCTGCTTGGATTCCCATGAAGAAAATATTAAAATTTTAATTCATTTATATACAATATTTTGACATTTCAAGTAAAGCATATGTTGTATGAATAAAAGCAAGACGTGTTTCTTTAATTAGGATTCCAATAGTACATTTTTTTTTCCTTCCATGAAACTAAGCAAATAAAATTTTGTATAAGAATTCACATCCTTTGTTATCTGGTGATAAAGTAATCGATTGTTGATAAGGATCATCAGATGTTGTCCATTTACAATTATCTTAACATTAACAATTTTCCACCATCTACAAATTAAAGAAATAAAATTTGATGTTGTTTCATAACTTATTAGCTTATGTTGCTCTCCTAATTGTTGAAGCCCTTGAATAACAAAGTTATTGAATATCTTAAGCACAAGTTTCACATTTTGTTTTTCAAGATTTCAAGGACACAAAGCTTTTAAAATTAAACCATAAGCAAACTTTACAAAATTATTATTTTCGATATCATATCGTTACACACTTAAGTGTAGAGAAATTTGCTTCTAATAATGGAAACTTATTATGACCTTCAAAATCTGGAAAATAAAAACATTGCCCTGCATGTTTTTGTTTAATCCAATTGTTATGGATGTATTTGAATATGTGTTCTGAATCAATAACAAAAAATAAAGGATTAGAAGGAAGTTTGGAGAGAGGAATGACAACTCAAATGTCATCCTCGTCACTTGACCGAGGTTTAAAATTGCGAGGTCCATCGCTCACAGCCCTCGTGTTAATAAGCAAAAAATCAATCAAAGTATTTAATGAATTAAGGATTATTAATTTCTTATTTACATCAGTAATATTTGCTTATTCTTTGGAAACAGGCATCAATAAAAAAAATGTATTTGTTTAAAATTCTAAACGAACTTTCTCTGGTACTGTGGTCTTACTCAGAAAGTGCTGTTCGTAGCATATGGAAAGAAATATTTTTATATTTTAATATAAAAAGAAACCTGAAAAGTTTAAAACAAAACAAAAGATAAAAGTTTCAAACCTGAAATAGATGCAAGCTTCCCTTTACTGTACGGAATTTGTTTTTTTAATAAATATATTATGATAATAATATATATTTTCCAAATTTAACTATTTAGGCAATAAAACGAAAATAAGTGAACTATAAAAATTTATACTGAACAATTTTTGTGTGTGGGGGGGAGAGCTTTTTTATAATTAAATACGACAGAAAAAGATCTACGGATTTTCCTCAATTACTTATACTTCATTTCAGCTTGAATTTCTGCAAAAATGAGGAGTTACCCATAAGGTTTAAGTAAGTTTAATTTCGAAGGACAATTATGATTAATAGAATACATAGTTCAATCGCAATATGTCTATTTAGTAGAAATAAAATTTAAGTATACAGTTAGTTTTGTTTTGACATGATAAAATAATATTCAAATTTTGTTTTACAACATTTATACTGATTAAATGTATTTATGTAAGCTGTTAAATAATAATCATTTTATTGATTGCTTTTATAAATTAAATTTGAATATCTTCGAAAATATTACATGGCAACATTTCAGAGTGCTATCTCTGATAATTGTTTGACAGCTCTTCTCATTCTTTTTATTGTTTTACATTTTTATTCACTATAATTTTTCCTCCATTATTTATTTCTTGTTATTTTTTACTATTATTATTTTTCCTTATAAAATAAATAAAGTTTACATATTTAATCTTAAGCGCTTTTCATACTAAGAGAAAATAAACTTTAAATTCATACGCTCACATCCCCTTAAAAAAAAGAGAGAGAGAGAGAGAAAGAAAGAGAGAGACATAACTCAAGTAATAGACAAAATAAATCTTTGGCTCTTTCAACTTTACAACTGTGAAACTCCATAATGTTCTCCCCCCCATTACCCCAATTGACCTTTGTACTTCGTATTGAATACTTCTAGGCAGACTCATTTATCGCTCGAGCTGGATATTCCAGCCAACAAAACATGCCAAATACCTCGGAATACTCAGCGCCATCTATGGGTGTTATTCAGAATTTTTTAATTCACCGAAATCGCTCTTAAATAAAATTAGTTAATATAGTTTAACTCTAAAAAAGGAATTTTCTCATCATAGTTTTTTTTCCTTCCATATTTAAAATTAAAAAAAAAATGTTTGAACTCTGTGTAATTCTGCTTGAAAGTTTCTGGGGTATGGTGGCTTTAAAGTGGGGCTTCTAATATTAAATGTTTTTATAGTATGCAACAAAATAAAACTTATTACTCAATAACAATTAGCATAAGCATTTTCAAAAATTGTTGATTTTTCGAAGTTGCTTACACTTATTGTTTTCCTATTCCTGATAGTGCATAATTATATTTAAAAAATTATATGTAAAAGCGTAAATTGTTAAGTACAAAATTATTTAATTAAATTGTAGAATATCAAAATTTTTCGATATTTAGATTTTCCATGTCACAAAAGCTCTAAAACTGAAATTTCATTGCATTATCTCCAATCTTCCTAGAAAATAATCATGGTCAACGTAACCACAAAAAAACAGTGTGAAGGGGCTATATTATATGCTGTAATTTTGTATTATTAATTCATTTATAACAGGTTTAAAAATAGAAAAGCATAAAGAAAAATTTGTTTTATTTTTGACCAAACAATATTAATTGAAAATTATATTAAAAATGAGATAAAATAAAATTTATTAAAATAATTACAGAAAAGTTTTTGCTGAACGATTATATCAAAAAAGGAAAGGTTTTAAACATGTTATAGATAAATCATTTACATGAAATACTGTAGTATATGCCCACATAAAAAGTTTTTCCCCAAATAATTCTAGAACTAATTTTTGGATTTAAATAAAATTTGATATAAAGGCAATTTAGTACATTTCCTACCCAACTCTTAAAGTATTTTTTAGAACTAAACTATGTTAATAAAGTTAATTAATCTGACATCATAATGTAGTTAATTGAGTTATTTACAGTGACATTACCTATATATATGTTCAGCTGCAATGATTATTATAAGATTGATTATCCCTTTGTTAGGAGCACTTATTTTAATAGACATTCCCCTGGTAGAGGGAGTATGAAAATCAATTAGAATTTAGATCTATGTTAAGGAACCACATTTTTAAATGCAAATTGTTTTTTAAAATAATTGTTGTACATTTCTCTTGTCTATGTTGTTTGTTTGAATTTGAATTGAATTTATACAGTAATTCAGTTTTTTCCACACTGTTATTCTAATGCAAATCTTATTGACATATTTGTCAATGTTTAAAAAATGAATTTTTAAATATATTGAGAGATCTTATTTGTCTAATAAATACTTTCATATATGTGTGCATGTGAAGAAAAAATCTAATATTTACTGTAGAATCAATATTCTGGAACCTATTGTTCTTCAAGACTTAGTATTATTCTTTCTAAAAAAGAATCAGGATATGAAACTTTTTGAATTTTAAACCTGGTTATACTTTCTAATCGAATTTTCATTGCTTTAAATTTGTATGCTTTTATAATAATATAATTCTAGTATCATTATATGTAAGTTATTCCACATCTTGTAATACATTTTAGAAATACATTATTAAAGAAAGTAATTTTTAAAATTTTTTAAAAAAATTGTACTGAAAGAGTTAGGTATGTAATGTGTCTTTCATAAACTATTGAAAGTATGGAATTTGAATTCTGTTACTGTGATTGATTGTTTAATTGTTTGGTTTTATGAGATACAGAGCAATAAAGGCTATTATCCTCTAATCTCTGCTTTATATTATTTTATTGACCAAAATAGCTTCTTTTTGTACTGATGTGAAGTGAAATTTTTTAAATATTTTTTACCTATGTTAAAGTCTAAAAAAGGAAGGGGAAAATAACAACAACAAATGAATACCTTTTAAATTATGCTATATAAAAGCAATAAACAAACTAATTTTAAGTTACAGTAAGTTTTATATATGATATGACAAGATCAATATTTTAAATTTTGCGTTATTGTGACTTTCTCTTTTTCAAGTGACATGCCCATTGGATACCCTAATGATCATTCTCTATTTTCAACCCTCATTCATGTCAATCAGTTTTTACTTTTTCCTTCTTTTTTTCTGTCTAGATTATGGTTTAAAGAAATATTTGGTGCAGTTTAGTCAGATTTGGCTCTTGTGCTTTAAACCCAAACTGTCCTTACTCATTTTCATTTTTCAAAGTATTATTGGTGAAATAAAGTGCATAGTTTGAATTAGATTTAATATATATAGTACTATAAATTGAAATTTGTTCTAAATTTTAATTATTTTATAACAATTGCTCTCTTTCCATGTGTATAAAACTTTTTAAAAATAATTTTTTTCCAAAAAAAGGAGCTCATGTTATGTATGTATTTATATTTTCAGGGATTTGCTGCCATATTGAAGCCTAATTTGTTGTTTTTCATTTGGGATCAACTTCTCTTAAACAAATGGGAAAATAAAATTCTACAAGATATCAGTTTGACTTTATTAGGTCTCCTTAAACCATGGTTCATGGTTGCAAAAAATCAAAACGATATTTCAAGGGTAATATGTTATATTTTACTACTAAATTAATGAACTTATTTTTTTTTTTAAAAAAAAAAAAAAAACTAGAAATGGAAATGAGGTGTTTAAAATTATTAACCTTCATTTTGTAATTGATTATTATAAAATGGCTGCTTGTCATCTTATAGTTCTGAAATAGATTTGCACACAGCTAGTTTCTAACTAATTTTCTTTTTATTATGTTTTTCAAATGTTTTGATTTAGATAACCAGTTATTTAAATCAAATTTTTATTTTAAAGTTATTTAAAAACTTAGAATAATATTCTGGATAAACATACACTCTGGAAATTTAGTTGTTTAATCAGCTTTTGATATTATTTTCAAAGTTTAGTTTTACCTGTGTATATATAAATATTTTAATATCTTTTATAAGTAAAATTTATTTTGCCTAAGAATTAACAGCTTTGTATAGTTAAATTTATTGGGGATTTTTTGGGAATTTTATTTTTGTCTTATTAAGAATAAAATTATTTATGCATAATTCAAATATTTTTCTACTAAAATTAATTTTTGCTTTAACTTTTTTATTTCCTCTTTAGATTTTCCTGGAAGAGCCAAGTTTCCTATACTTTTTAGATGTTCGAAATGCTTTAATGCATGTTCAGAAAAAGAAAGATTTTCTAGAAATCCCCAGCATGAATCGTAATGTCAAGTATTTCAGTTCGGAGCCTGTACCTCCACCACCACCACCACCACCACCTCCTCCAAGTCGTAAGGTAGAAATACCACCTAAACCAGTCATTGTACCTAAGCCACCTATACCAATACCTGTTGCTCCTCCTAAACCTGTGAAACCGCCACACAAACTCATTCCATGGGTTCCTTACAACAAAGAGAAAATGAAAGAAATGACTTCAGTTAAAAACAAAGTTGATCTGCCATTTGATTTTTATATTGACTCTGTGCGATTTGTTCCCGATAATGCTACAGTTGTAAAAGTGAGCTTTTTTTTGCTTTCCATCTTTATTTTTGTTCATTCTGTAATTAGTATTTTTTATATTCATCATTTATTTTTAGTTTTTTTATAAGTGTATTATAAAAATGTGTAATTTCAATATGTTTATTCTTATTTAAAGACAATTTTAAGATGTTGAAGTGTTTTATGTAGAATAAAAATTTTTACACGCACAAAGTTTTTTTTTTTCTGTGGAAACTCTTCTTTCTAGCTAAAGATTTGCTTTCTGTTAAATAATTATAAGAATAGTTTATGTTAAAAAATTTGTATAAGAAACAAAATCCATTCTGAAATTTTAACATGTATTTTCCATTCAAATTTTATTTTAAGGTAATATGCATCCAAATGTTGTTGAAAATATAATTCATAAGTTTATATATCGTAGGCAAAAATAAATGTAATTCTGTGATTTGTCTAATTTTTGTAAGATTTTATATTTCTTGTAGAAATGGTTTTTTAAATTTCTTTAGAATTATAAATTGTAATTTATTTTATTTAATAAAATGCAAATTTATTTTTAAAATTTTGTATTGTGTAATTTTTTTTCAAAAGAATTTCTTTAAAAACTATTATCTCTATGTTTATTTTGGAAAGTATTCTTATAATATAGATATACACTTATCATATGTTTAAATTGATTAAAACTGTGACTTTTTTTGTATTCTTGGCTTTTATTTAACATTTTAATAGAGAAAAATATACATCTAATTTTTCTGGGTTAATTTTTAACAATTTTGTAGAAAAAATTCAAAAAGAAATTTTTATTAGATCCAATATTTGCAGAATAACATGCATAATTTGCTTGAAGGTTAATCACATTCTTCCATTTCCCCTAGAAATCTGCATGTAATAGTCATACCCATTGTGCAGGTATATGGTTATTGGACATAATATGGCAAAGAGCGAGTATGATGTATATGATTATAAACTCTCACATACTACTGATATATTGATGTTGATTTTCGTGATTTCAAATTTAGAGTTTAAGTTGATTGCAGTAGCCTATTAAGTTCCAGTACTTGTTAGCTAGTGGGCTATGAGCTCAGGCAGTGATTCTTTTTAAGGTAATTATAAGGAATGTTGGATAGTGGCTGGTGTTGCATATTTTAATCAAGAAGGACCTCTAAAGTCTTTGTATGATACAATGAAGAACCTGTGGAAAATGAAGTATTTGATCAAGTGTTGTCACTTGACCATGCTGGAAACTATTAGGTTCCTCACCATATGTTCATGTAGCCCTTTTGTAAAGAGTAATTCAAACCAAATCAGATATAGATTCCTTTCTAAGAAAATTAGCCTATTTTGCTTTAACTGGATTCATTATATATATTTCAGTAATACTGTTTTACATCATCAAATAGTATCAGTTGACTGATTATAATTCAGAATACCATGTATTTTACGTTAGTGATTTTCAAACTTTGTCCTCTATTTTCTTATTCGTAATCTTTTTTAAGACATATTTCTTAACTATGGTACTTTAAATTTTTTTAATCCAATTCTTCAGTGTTAAAACTACAGCTATGTTTAATATATTTTGAGTCTCAGAAGGTTATGGATGAAGAATTTTTATTGATTGATTTTTTTTAATATAATTGTTAAGTCCTTCATTAAAAATGAAAATTATTCTAAAATTAAATTTATCTGGCCATATTCTAAATTACCTAATTTATTGTTTCTTCAGTATGTTAACATTTATAGGGGAAAAAACATATTTTTTTCAGTGCTGTTGTTTTTATTTCTAATATTGCAGTTTAAGGTAAGTCTTTCTGTAATAATTTTTATAGAATTAATCATACTTTTTTAAGTGGTTTTTATAATTAAGTTTGATGCTATTCACATTGTTACCATTTTCATATAATTGAATTTTCCTGAATTAATTCTAGTAGAGTTTTGACACAAATATTTTGGATGTTTTACAAGGTTAATTTATCCTTCAATGTAGTTTTCAAAACTGACATAAATAAACAATTTTTGTTGTATTTATTTATCTACTGCTAGGAAGATGCATTATACAGTTTGAGAATAAATGATTTATGTGATTTAGTTTACATGTATAGTTTGCATATCAAAACATCTGACGTTTTCTTTGATTTCATTACTAAATTTCTTTATTATACATTTTATATGAAAATAATGTTTCATTTACAAAGATATCTAGTCGTAAGTAGAAAATTATTGTTTAATTATTACATTACTATATCATTCTTTTCGTTACTTTTTAATTACATTATTATTTTGATAGATCACTGGAAAAGTTCTGAATATGTACTTAGGCCAAAAAGAGAAATCCATTAAATTTCAAGTCTATCCTGAACTTGGTTCTTATTGGCATTATCCAAAGTTTAGTTTTAAGCAAGCTATAAATGTTGAAAATATTCCAATGAATCCTGATGTTGTGATCATGTTACGAGTGTACACTGTTGAGCATCATTCTAAGAATGTGTGTGTTCTGGGTTCCTGTCTGTTTGGCCCTTACTCTAATAAACATGGAAAGGTAAGTGCATAATTTTAAAATTTTTCAAAAGTAACACAAATATTTTAAATTCTCAAGTGTATTAAATCTTTTATCTAGTCCAACGAACATTTTGAATTTCAAGTTCTGCATTTTAATTTGTACTATTTCATGTAGAATGAAATTTCTTCTCAAGAAATTATGTAAATTAATGTTTGTGTGATTTTTATACAGAAAACCATAAGTATGATTAATTTAGCATTGTATTCGAAGGTTTCTCCATAGTAAGAAATATATATATAAAGTTGCTGAAACTTAACTTTTCAGCAATTCAGGAAAAGAAGAAATATGGAAGAGGAGGAGAAATATATTTCTGAACATTCATTTTTATATTTTAGCACAATTTTTTTTATAGAATTATATCTTACAGGAGTGTAATGAAAACATAAAATTTAAATAGAATACATAAAATTAAATATGTTACTCACTTCATTATTTGAGAAAATAAAATTGATAAAATCATTAAGCAGCCTTTGCTTAAGTCTTTCATCTAATTTGATTTATTGAACATTATCTGACCTTATGGAATTACTAATTACCTTTTTAAATCAAAACTGTTCTATGAATTTGAGTGCAATAAAAAAAAATAAAATTAAGATTATTTCTTTTCTGTTATAATTTCCACTTGAGAATTTTTTTTCTCGGAAAATTTTTGATATGTTTATTAAAGATTTGAAAATCTACAGGAAAATCATTAAAACTGTTATCAAATTCTTTCAAAAATAGAAGAAAAACAAGTAAATTTATTGAAAAGAATTTTTTATTTTGTAAATTGTATTTTATTTCATTTCAATGTATAGATTTGAGAGGGATAACTGCAAATTTGAAGGATTAACATTTTCTTGAATTTAAGATAGCATTTAGATGTGAATATTTATGTTCGAAAAGTGGGACAGCCCTTTGCCATTATTAATACAACATCCTGACTTCACTAATGTATGAAGAATAGCATATTGTAATATACTATTGCTTTCTCTTTCAACTGATTCATTTTACTTTAAGTAGAAAATTGTCTGAGTAATAAATATTTCTAAAATTATTAATGGGTATATATATCTTTAAACTTATGTACAAACTTATATTAGAATGAATTACAAAAACATATAATATTTTATTCAGCTTATAAAAATTT
>BMAW01070006.1:0-11705 GCA_019974015.1 Nephila pilipes
TGTGTGTGTATGATTATTATTCAACATTTATATATATTCTATCTTCTTAGTACTTCTGAAATGTTGTGCATCAAGCACCAGAAAATATATTTAATAATAGAATTTACTTAAATGACATGTGTATTAAAAATTTACAATACTCATAATAGCAAAATATGCATTTGAATATCATTCAAATGAAATGGGAACCAGAAATGTAGAAAACTATAATGTGATATAAAATATTACGCCAAATATTAGGTTAATTTTTTCTCGTAAGTAATATTTGACTAAAATTTGATAACACTTAACCTCTCCTCTTTGCAATGTGAAAAACTTAACAATATTCATGTAGCGAAATTGGACATACAGGATTTCTCAGTTCATTTTATTTAAAAAAATTCGTATATAAACGTCAAGCGTCCTTTTCTTCCTAAATTATCTACATATTTGTGTCGGTAAACTATTATTTTGGTAGATTGAGAAAATGAATATTTAAATGAAAATATTACAATTGGTTTCACTCATCATAACATTTTATTATAAGTATTATTGTATTAATTTAAACAACTTGCAAAACTCCATTCAAATATTGCTTATTTAGCTGTTTTCTATAGTTTCTATTGTATCTTCTGGAAAGTTTTAAAACTAACTGTACAAATACTAGTGGATATGTGCTTACGAACATGGAAAAATTTCAGTTCAAAAAGTGGTTGGGAGTAAAATTAAAGTATTTGAAAGTTATAAATCACATTGGACGCATCCGGCTCAAAAATGTTTAAAAATAATGAAATAGTGTCTAATCATTCAATCGTTATTTCTTTACGGTTCTCAAGATGACGCCACAGTCAAATAAATGACTTTATAGCTCATAGTGACATCCAAAGTAATAAATTGTAGTTACCAAATATTTTTTTCCCTAAATGTCGGCTGATAAACTAATCATACCTTTTTTTTTTTTTTTTTTTTATAAAATTGTTATGAATTACTTTGTTTGAAGAAAGTTGTTTGTCATATTTGCTTCTCTTGTAAGGACATTTTAGAAAACAGTTTATAGATTTTACAGGCTGTGATTATATGCATGTGTAATATTCATATTTCCAATAACTCAATATTTATTCCATATCGATGAGTCGATAAGTGAGTTTTAATTCTCGAACTAATGATTACGTACAAATAATTTAAAATAATACCCTGCTTAATAGTATTCTAGCGCTGTCTATTCACTTTTATAGTTTTTGAGACATATTACAATGTTATATTTATAAATGCTTTATCAGATTTTTTTCATTAAATTGAGATATTTTTTTCCATTTTAAATATAATTTTTGCCTTGCCCAAGGTAAGAAAAAATATAACCCTGCCATGAAAAATATCTTAGCAGATTAGTAAAGCTATGTAAATAAATAACATTTCGTATGCAATAATCTCCAAAGTGTCAGCTACTAGTTTTATCGGAAAAAAGCTAATTTTAGCTTGCATTAATGCATTCGTTTGGCGAACAAACAAATATAATCCTCACTTCAGTGATGAAAAGACTCGGCGATTAATCGATATGGTCTCTATATTGGATCCGAAATTACATTTGCAAAGGCACTGAATGAACAAAAATATGAATGCAGTGTGTACTCAAGAGATACTGTTAGCGTGACATGAATATGTAATAAAATGTTAATATTAAAAGCGATGCTATGGTTTCGGAATCCCCTTACCCATTTACTTTTTTATATTATTAACCAAGGGTTCTGCATTTGTGAATTATTCATTTAACTAAATCCATAAAAAAGATTTACTTTCATTCATAGCTGAGAAAACGATTTTTTTTTCAATTATTCTGAATATAATATGAATTCATATGAATAAATTTTAATATAAGTTTTTGAAAACTTTTATGCATTATTTATTATGTTACTAAAAATAAGAGTATTTTTAACCCATAAGCGTATGGCAATGATATATTGTAATGTGTATTTTTAAAATAAAAACAAATTAATTTAATTAACTGCTTGTATCTCTTCCCCTCTATCTTTTTCGCATCATGAATGATTAATATTTAATTTCTACTTTTTAGTGTAGATTAAGAAACACCTTTCAAGCATACTTCATGAAAATGGATATGAGTTTAATTCATAAAGTATTTCTGAAGAAAAAATGTATTTTTGCACTTCCATTCACAAATAAATACCAAATTTAAAATGATTGTTTCTAAATAGATTCAAGTTTTCTCAATAATAATATCCCAAGTTTTAAAACTGGATATAAATCTTAATGACAATATGAATATATATATGACATTATTTCTTACGCACTACTTTATTTTTTCAAGACATTCTATTTTACGTAATAACGAAATTATGTATTTACTTAATCGAACTCTTACAATCTATTTACATTTCCGAATTCAAGAACATAACGTGGTGAAAGTATTCACAGAAACATGTAAATTCACTTAAGGATTGAATTTACATGTTTCTGAGTATAAATATAAAACGAAAGTAGGAGAAATTATAATTTAACTTATTACGTAAAATACATCAGAAATTGTGAATTTTTCATAGGTTGAAATTAAGGCTGTTTGTTATTTTTTTCCCATTTGTTATGAGAAAAATAAATGTATGAATATTAAAATAACATCAATTTAAAATGTAAGAATCATTTTCCTTTTCAGAGTATCCCATTTAACTTACATGATCCAATATACTCTAACACAATAATAACTATAAGAATCTCGTCCATTTAATATTACTGTATGTACATTTTGAAATGTTGTCTTTAAAGAAATATTTATTTAGTACCAAAAATATATTTTGCGCATTTATGCACATCATCATAAAAATGATGTAATATGTAATATCATTGAAATAGAATATAAATTTGTAAGGCTTTAATAGTTGGAAAAAAGAATTGTATTCCCATATTTTTTTTTTTATATTGACACAGATTTTTAAGGGTGAAAAGAAAAAAATAATAATGCTTAATTGGAATATTTTGAAAATTTAATCCACCAATGAAAAATGTTTTTAAACCTAGAGAAAGGATGAAAATGTTAGATGAGTGTAGTGGTTATATTATAGCGCAACTATAACAAAAAATATTTGAAAGAAATATTTCAATGGAATTACAATTTTCTAAGACTTTGATTGTAAGAAATATTAACAAGCTTCGTATGTTATGAAAATTTCAAGGACCAATATCTAAGAATAAAATGAGAAAAAAGGGAAATTTTTAATAGCGGCAAACGATTTCTATATATACGTTTTTTCCCATGTAAGTCACAAGAAGTTTTTTAAAGTTTAAATAATGGCTGGGCGTTTTCTTAAAATTATTTTTATATTGATTTATTCTGTTACAAACCAACTCGAAACGAAGAATTGTTGAATGATGCTCATGAAGTGAGATAGTTCCAGTGAAAGCTATAACTCTATTATGTGCTGGAAAAGTTCTATGTATAGTTTTTGAGGTTCACAAGGTATAGTTTACAAAGAATTTCCTCATAATCGAAGAGTAATTATGCAATATACTACAGAAATCCTTAGGTGATGATTAAAGCAGCGTGTTGGTTCAAAAGCGTTTCTAATGTAATCATCAATATGCTCTATTTCAAAGATTAATGCACAGCATCTCGCAAATGGTGTAACTCTAGAAAAATTGTGGAAAGTTCACTAGACAACGCTAGAACATTCTCAGTTATCCCACCTAGTACCTACAGACTACCATTAGTTTGGACTCCTCGAAGAAATGTTAGGTGGTTGGTTGTAAAGAATTCACGGCAGTGAATCCTCAGGGGATATATTGAGTCAAACTCAAGTTGAAGATGTTACTATTTTTGTAGGTAAAACAATTTAAAATTCAAGCTCAGAGAATAAAGGAAAGACATTTAGTTTTTTTTTGGATGACGTACAAGACTTTATGTGCAACTGGTTCAGTATACGTCCAATTTATTTTTATTAAACATAAATAAAAAAAAATCTTAATGCTTGGGGAAATAGAATTTAATGGAGAAGTTATAGGTATATAACACTAGTGTTATTTTGGTTCTCAGCCTTTCAGACAAGATGGTTTAATAATATCTCGTTTATGTTTGATACACCCTTGAATATTATTTAAGCACAGTTAACCTAAAGAAAGTTAATCTATTGGCATTTCAATAGATGCATGCTTTAAATTCAAAAACAATCCATAGATTATTATCTAATTTCTTTTGATTTTTATCAATAGAAGTATGATAATTTGCCAAGTTCTTAAACTCTGCTTGATATTAAGAAATATTGAAGTAACAACAAATAAATAATCGCTGTAATTCAGAGATGACTCTTCTAAAAATAGTTTTATTAGTCAATTCAAATTGAGGTTTTGGCACGATTAATGGCTATTTATAGCAAACATGGAAGCTTGAATGTGAAACTAATGCGCACTGCTTCTAACGAAAGAAATAATTTTCAAAATTTAGTGAAATGCGTGTATTTCCTTTGTTAAACAATGCTGAAAAAATAGGGTAAGCAATAATATTAATTACTAATATTATTGTTTCTGAAAATTTGTAAGCATTAAATAAAAGTTAGATAAATATACTATTGTTTGATTCTTAAATTTGTAAAATAGCTGTAATTTATACAAAATTATATGTGGAAAAACTCAGTATTTTTTTTATTAAATATGTAGCAATAAGACCTAAATATGTTGTATATATTTTAAAGCCTATTCAATTAAAATATTAATATACTAGTTTTATTAGTATTCTTTAATATTTCTCTTTCTGAATATCTACCTACATAATGTTTTATTACGCTTATATTTCAAGAAGCGAATTTATCAAAATATTAATATTTGTTAACAAAACTTTTTTTAAAAAACTGTGTATGATCATGCAAAGAATGAGAGGGGGAATTAGATAGTATTTGAGAACCCAGCATACTGAATTTATTTTAGTTTTACAATTACACGTAAATACAATACAAAAGTAATTAAATTTCAGTATTTTCTTATCGAAAATAATCTTGTTTTAAAATATCATTAATTTTTTTTCATTCACAATTGGTTTTGGAACTTTAAAAAAATAAATTAAAACGAAACTCAAGTTACAAACTGATATTTTTTAAAGAATATTGACATATTTTTCAGACAAAAACATTCACTACTGCATAATAGTAAAAGTTTAATAGTCCGGGGATGGTAAAACAGGGCAGTTTTTGACGATTGTTGGCTTTGCTGAGTCTCCTTTACTTTGCGTTTGTGTGCTGCCATCTTTTAATTAGAACTACAACGGATCTGACTGTAATTCAGAAGCTAGTTTCAATTTGGCAGGTATTTGTTTGAAAGCCTTTATAAATTATAGGTGTGGGGACGAGTTGTCATCATGTTGAATTGAATCGTCATCAGCTGTAAGAAATGCATAAATCTTTATACAGTAAACAATGGGTTATTTTCAATGAATCTGATTCAAAGAAGGCTAAGAGGGTCTCGTTGAAAAGAAAGGTTATATTGAAGAAGTTTAGGATGCTGAAGGCGTCTCCTTATGGGCTTCTTAGAAGAAGTATGAAAGATCAATGCACTCTAGATGACTATGTTTCAATTTCACATTCCTATTACGTTCCCGTTGTGAAATGTCTTTGAACCAGAATAACAGAAAATAATAAAATGTTTCTTTTATTTAATAAACTTTAAAATATTAAATTTCTTACAATATTTTTTTTTTTATAATTAAGAGAAACATTCTTATTTCATATCCCTATGTTGTACTTTCTTTATCCACCATCAGTTCCGAAAGAAAGAAAGGAACATAAAACAACACAATTCCAAAACAAATATAAGAGAAATACAAAAGTAAAAACCAAACTCAATATATTATTGTTCAGCACCAATTTCTTTTATCCTTACCCTTCACGCAAAGACATTTTTCAAACAGTATGAAACTTTCTTTACTGAAAGACCAGCTGTTCTCCCTGGTGGCTAGGTAATTGCCTCCATTAAGCTGGGTTGGAATGCTTAATAGTATAAACCGAGGGTGTCGTAAATAGCCATTGTGTGAGTATGGTCGGAGCAGTAGCGGTGTTTTGCGTGTCAATGTTCCTAATTGGAAATTTCCGCAAATGGAACTTCTCGATTCAACGCGGAAATGCAAACAATTTGTAATGTTTTCCCTGCTACATAGAAAGCATTTCATCAAGTGTTTCGCTTAAGCGTTTTTGTACACCGATATGCCCACGCAACTTTCATAAAGAAATGAATTTGGCAAGTAATCATGTACTTTATACAGTTTTTCAGACACCTAGTCGTTTAGTTTGAAAACTTTTAATTTTTATTCTTAAAATTTTTTAACTTAAAGAATTTTAACAAAAATGTTGTAAGAATGAAAACTTTTTTTTTTCTTTTCATTTCCGTTATAATAATTTTTTTCATTCATGTTATCATATTCTTTTTTTTAACTTATGTGAAAAATATGAAAGTTAGAAACTGAATTGAAGCGATTAATTGATTTTTTTATTCCCTTTCTCTATAATAGTGTGAATAGAAAATTGAAAAAAAAAATCACTATATAAAGTATTTTCCTGTTAAGAGGGATATTTTTTTTTTCATTTTAAAAGTGGGGTGCCTTTTAATTAGACACATTTTAAAATGTGTCTTATTTATGCTAATAATTAATTTTAAATGTCCTTATGATTGTTTACACTTTTTAAAATTTTACATGCTCCATTTCATATTTTAAAACGCTTTTCTGAATTTCACTTGGTGTGTGTGTGTGTGTCATCAAATTTTCAATCGTTAATTTAACCAACTTCTCATTAAGCTAGAGCTCTGGAACTTTGGGAATCGTTCTTATTCGCCTAACAATGCAATATTTAGACATTTGCAACAAGTTTTAACTAATATTTCAATAATTTTTTTAGTAACCTGGCGCCATCTATGGAAGATATATTGAATTTTGCAGAGAGAGAGTGATCTTAAAGACGAGAGAGATATGAAGTTTTTTACAAAGTTTTAACTAATATTTAAATATTTTTTTAATAAACTTTGCCACCATATAAAAACGTTGTTTTCAAAAACGCTAGTTTTTATCTTGAATTATTAAGATCTGTCTGGACGGTTAAGTGTGCAATCATTCTGAAACTCGAGTGAGTTTGAATAACTGATTATTTATTAACATCGCGCTTAGAAGTTACTCGGGTTTTACTGACTACGTATCTCTTTATTAGAAACCCGGTCAAGTGATGAAGAAAATACCGACGGTGACACCTCCCTCTCCACACTTCCTTTCCAAATAAGAGAGAATGTGGGACTTCGATCAGGTATAACGTGCATTAGTTACACTGCGGTTCTTTAGTGGCATCAGGACTCGATCCCCCAGCTCGACGAAAACATGCCAGTTATGAGTACGTGATTAAAATAAATCGAGTGAGACGACCATGAAATGGGATTTTCAGATTCTTCAATGTTTAGTTTTTTATTAAAAATTATCTATTATATTATCTATTTTATTAAATCCCACTACAATGCTTACAGCCTTCCAGAAAATCGAATTAAAATTTTTGTGTTTGTTCTATACATAGTAGAGTCTTAACCCTCCGAGCGTTTTACTTTTTTGTGTAAAGCTATACCGAAAGCGATCTACTTAGGCACAGCTAAAGGTCCCGAAAAGTTTTCCCTTTCCATTCACAAATTCTTCAAAAATGCAAGAGCCTCCTGTTCCTACCCCCTTTTATGACGCGGGTGGTCCACACAACCCCTTGGGTTGGGCATTTAATTGCTTAGATCCGACGCTTAGATAAGCGATTTCGTTGCCTAGGGGAAATCTTGTACGGCAGGCTACAAGCAAGCTGGAATGGGGTTCAGATTATTCACAGATCAGAACTTGGAAGATGTTCGCCCGATCTATTGAGTTTCAATAAAAGCGTTCCAACAAATGAAGAATAAAAAAATATAGCTTGATAAAAATTGGTGGGTTCATAGTTGAAAAATATTTGTTTGCTTCAAACAATACAATTTTTTTTTTTTTCTGTAATTTTTAAAAACTTTTTTTTTTAATTTTAATATTACGATTTTAACCTAGAAAAAGCACCCTATATTCATTATTGAATACGAGACCAAGAAAATACAAAATTGTTTGCATGTTTTGAAAAAAATTAATGATTAGTATTTGCTATCAAGCACTATTTGCTTAATCAAAGCGCCAGAATTGTCATAAAAGTTTAATTTTTATAGAAGATTGAATTCTCAGAAGCAGTTTGCTTGTAAAAATAAATATCAATAAATATTTTAAGGATAAAATAAAATCTTAAATTTCGTAAAATCACGTGTTTCAAATAC
The DNA here is from genome assembly GCA_019974015.1 of Nephila pilipes. Taxonomy (NCBI): domain Eukaryota; kingdom Metazoa; phylum Arthropoda; class Arachnida; order Araneae; family Nephilidae; genus Nephila; species Nephila pilipes. The sequence continues at coordinate 8,284 of BMAW01070006.1, forward strand.
AGTAATCGAGACGCATTAGGTCACATATTTAGGCGTTTTTTGGATCAGGTGAAGAATGCACACTTATTCATTATTTTCGAGGTATGAAGTAAAATTGGCGCCACTGTTTTAAAATTGAAATTTTGAACAGAATTTATTTTGAAAGATAATATTAAATGCTTTAGTAATTTGCATAATATTTTAGTGGACGGTAACGCTGATCCTCATAAAAATGTAAAAATTAGTTTGGTCAAACATATATCAGATCTGCAAAAAAACCTTTTTTGAATCCTGTTCAAAATAAAAAATTATCTTGGATCCAAAATCTTTTTAAGACTTTTAATTCACTGAACTCCCAATAAAAGAAGTTGGTGTGGTGTGGAAGTTAGGAGAGGGGGTGCCAGCTCAAGTGTCGTCCTCTGCACTTGACCGAAGTTCAAAATTACGAGGTCCATTGCCAATAGCCCTCGTGTTGCTTCCAGTGCGACGTTAATAAGAAAACACTAAACTAAACCCAATAAAAGAAGAAAACCTCCGAACTCCCAACAAAAGAAAAAATTGAGTGTATATCAGTTTGATTGATATATCACATTGATGTATACTCAATTGAAATTAAAAGTTAGTTAAGTGTTATAATGTATTTTTTGATTGACAATAGAAAATAATATCATGAAATTGCCGTAAGAGTTGTGAAACATCTAATATCATATGTTTCAACCTATATATGCGAAAAATCTTTCTCTTTGTACACTGCGACAAAAACAAAATACAGAAATAGTTCGGATGCTGAAGAAGACATTAGGTTGATGGTTTCAGAAATTTTTACAGACGTAAAAATACTTTGCAATAAAAAACAATCATGGTCAAATCATTAAAATTCTTTTTTTTTTTTCATTATTTGTTATATTTAAAAAAATATTGCTTTTGTTTATTATGCATAGGCCATATTTTAGGAAAAAAAAAAACTTTCGCTACCTTAACATTCATTAATCTTACTAAGACGTTTCTAATAAAAAAATAGAAATGCAATAATAATTTTGTAAATTTGATTAGGATAAAGAGCTTTGATATCCTATTTTTTCTGCTGTTTGATCAAGGGGTTCCTTGAAGGTAATGGTAAGCTCAAAAGGTTCCCCAAAGTGCAAGAGGTTGAATACCTCTGCTCTAAGCGAAATACCCCATCTACATCCACTTTTGTGCAAAGGTAATATATTTTACATTCAATAAATAATTTTAAATTTTAATGGAGTATATATTCTTCAAAATGTCAAAATATTTCTAGCCATCTTCAATCCCACATTTTAATTTTCAACTTTCTGTTTCTTTGGTGTTTTCAAACTTTAAGTACATATTCGTATTATATCTTTTAACAGAAAATTGTCATCGATTACTACATCTTACATATCAGTTATTACAAATTTGGCAGTGAGAGAAACTTTTCCCTTTTTAATTTGTCTTTCAAAACAGTACACTTAAAACACTTTAGTTCAGTGAAGTTGACAAACATTTCCTCAAAGAATTCATAACAAATTTTGTAAGCAATTTTAAATTTTAGAAATGTATTCTTAATCCCAGGAATATAACCATATATAATTGTTAGTTTATTCTTTTGTATTAATGGTACGAATTTATCATCATATCTCGTTCTATATCGGAATAAAATAAACTGTAGCTGAAATGTTATGATGTTTAATTTCTTTGGTAGTTTTACAGAAAAATAATGTCTGGCTGTAGAGAAAAGAGAGCGTATGATTTGATCTATTGAAAGGTGATATTTTTTCCAAATGTAAGGTATTTTTTAAATTTAAATAACTTGACCGAAGCGGATCATATAATTTCAAAATGCACTCTATTTGTGCTCTGTTTGTGTGCTGGTTTCAAAGTAAACCACCTCACTTCTGAATAGCCGAGCAGCTTTTTATATTCAATATCAAAATGAATGCAAAATTGCTTACGATTTGCTTCTCCAACCTTAAAGGGACTAAAATATATGTTTAAGTTCAGTGCAAAATATTCACAATATGTAAAAATAATATTCATCTATTAATTTTAGTCCATTTTACAAATTGTACCTAAAAAGAGTTATATGTGTTTATTAGATCAAAAATTCGTTTATAACAAATCAGGTATAATTTTGGGTAGTTTAAATTTCAATATAATATACATATTTTAAAACAAATGCAAAAAGAGTCAATTTATTCAAACTTGTATTTCATGAATAAAATAAATCAGTGTTCATATGTTCTCAAATAAACAAAATTGTAATCAAAGTGTTCATTCAATTTACAAAAAAATGCAAAGAATCGTATATAAGCAATAATTTTAATTGTTACAAATGTTAAAAATATCAGAGACACATAAGAAAAAAAAAATAAATATTTTATATTAAATGCTTAAACAAAACAAAAGTACTAAGTCTTTAAAGTACCTTAATGCCTACTTTCAGAACAATTTGTTATTTGAGAAAAAATTGTTTGTGAAACACAATATTGTGTATATATAACAGTGTACAATTTAATTTAAAATTATAATTGAATTTAAAATTATAAATTTTTTAACATTTGTGATAATAATGTCACTTATATCTATTTTTAATAATCTGTGAATGCATCAAACTATTACTTTATTATGTTGACGGTATATTTAATATTACGTATAATATAACGAACAAATTTCTAACTGAATTTTAAAATAATTATTTCAGAAACTATTGTAGATATGCTCATAATTTTTGTATACCGAAGTTTTAGTATCTCAGCTTTGCTTCCAAGTAAAATTTTTATTTTATATTCATCAAATTGTTCAGCATATTTTTTGCTAATGACGTGCGGTTTTTAACTGATTTGTAAAAAACTTACGGAATATATGAAAATATGCTGGCGATGAAATTTATTAAATTTTGAATTTTATATTTTAAATTTTCATAGAATTGTAAATTTATGTGATTAATAATTTTTAACTTTGTATGTACCATACATAAATATTTTTTGATGTAATTTGAAAAGCAGATTTTCAGGGTAGCTTATGTAAAATTCGTAGTTGTATAATGTTAAGATTACGAAAAATGTCCGGATTTTAATTACATGTACTTCAATTATCCTTTAACAGAAGATAAATTATAAGGGATTCAACACATATGAATATTTTTTAAATTTGAATCTTCAAATAATTAGTAATCAAAAATATCTGTGCAAAAGTACAGTTGATACTTACACGTATGAACAAATATAAATGTGTGCAGATGCTATTAATTACTAATTTTTCAAAAATCTAGTTTGAAAAATATGAGTTGGAGTGGGAAATCGCATTCTTTTTCTCTTTGAGGGAAGATGTAGTTCAGTTATTTAAAATTCGGATGTATTTCAAAACTTAACATTACAAAACTGAGTATCATGCGTAAGCTGTCCTGAATACCTGGCTTTGAAATTATGAAAAAAAAAAAA
>BMAW01070013.1:0-47201 GCA_019974015.1 Nephila pilipes
TTTTTTTTTTTTTTTTTTTTTTTTTTTTTTTTTTTTTTTTTTTTTGTGATATAAGGAGTGATATTTGCTTGTTGAGATTCTCATCACAACCTGCAATTTAATGTGTGACACAATGCATTTATATTTACATTGTTGATATTTGAGTAAGAAAAACTTTCCTTGCAAATATACGCAGAAATAAATATAGAGAACCTGTTCCGAGCTAATTTTTTTTTACGTGGAAGGCATTTGGAACTTCAATTGTAAAAATAATTTGGAATTTGTAAACGTCATCTTAAGTTACAGCATTAAATATTTATTTCACAGTGTACATGATTGCATGTCACTCTGCAGATCCTCCGGCAATCAAAAATCAAAATCAGCATTAATGGATATAAAAACAACTTGAATTTAGGCACAGTTTTCTTAAAATCCTGAAATCTTCTTCTGACCTCGTCCTCCAATTTCCACAGATGATCCTTAATCTTAGGAAAAGCACTTTAAGTCACTTGTGACTGCCTACCTTCGAGACCAAAATTTTTAAAAAAACTAATTTTTGCACATTTTTTTGTGTTGTTAGTATAAATAGTACATAAAAATAAGAAAACACATAAAAAAATTTAAATAAATATTGTACTTTTTGATAAATTGGTCGTTTTCAAGGAAATTTCAGCATATTTTGACTGAAACGGCTAACACCATATTAAAATTTCTAATGCAGCTACATCACTTTCCTTTGCACACAAAATACATATAACAATTTTCTTCAAAATGAACCAAAATCTAAGTGAAATAATAAAATTTAAAAAATCTACAGGTAATCGCACCTTTTAACATGGACATTTTTGCAATTTTTTCAACTTTATCTTTACATAAACAGTCCTAAATAAAAATATATTCCCCCTACATCAAAGATTTTGGTCCATTTCATTAAGAATAGAATATAAAACATTCTCAGAAAATTTCAGGACATTATCTCCATTATTTCTTGAGATATCATGTAAATGGTTTCAAATTTGCTTCAAAAACACTATTTTGAGAAAAACACAATTAAAGTTTTATTTTGCAGTGAAAAGCCACTTACCCTATTCAAAATAATCTAAAATTCCCCGTGATGATATGTCAAGCCTTCTTTTTTTTCCTGCTGCAAAATTTTTATTTTCCTCCTAGCACGTGCTTTTTTCCTTTGTAATTTTACAAGGGGTAATGAATGTCTTTTTGCATCGGTGATACGTCGAAAATCATACTGCTTCAAAATACGGAGCATATAATTACCGACATTTAGCTGCAACTTATTCATTACCTCAATGAAACCACTGGCACCTTCATTAAACTGAAGAACAGCTAGGTAAGCACCTAATTGCAAAGTTTGCAATTCAGTAAAATGTTGTTTTGGAATAATATTCCAAAGAACACCATTAAAACTTTCATTGGCATTTTGTGTCATGCCATGCAAACACTTTTTTAATAGGGTTTGGTCGCATAATTTCATATAGGTTGGCTTAATTATGTTTATGATATTTTGTGAAAGTCCAGTGGATTTATCAGGTAATGTTTTACCCTGAGCTTTTGCTTTTTGAAATTTGCACCAGCTGTCTTTTCCCTGCGGACACTGACCATGCATAGGGAAATCTTTACTAGAACAGCAGTGGTAAAAGGCAGCAATAACTGCTCTTTGCATGCTTTCTAAATTGTTTATGTTACTGCGAATAGCAATTCCATAATAATTCTGCAGCTTGTCTATAAAACTATCTGTTAACTTGCCTCTTCCTCCAATTCCTTTCGTAGACTTTTTTAATTTCCGCAAGTGACTCCCAACTCTCTTCTGAACATGGCCAATACATTCAAATTTATTGACTGTATTTGGGCCATACATATTTTTAACGGACTCATATCCCTTAGAGTCACCGTCCCCATAATAATCCCTGTACTGTAATTTACGCAGATTTTCCGATCGCTCAAAAATTCGATATACTCCTATTGTCTCCATGCTAGAAGCAGAACCCTTGTGATTGCGACAAACATGTGAACCGGGAAAAGCACCTGGAGTATTTGACATTTTATTACATATTCTGCAGAAATGGGACATCATTTCGACATCCAATACTTTTCCAGTATCAATGGATATGCAGCTCACGCAACCATTGTGAGATGAGTAGCCCCGTTTCTGCCAAGTCCCATCCAATGACTCTCCGCAGTAACTTATATCTGTTAATGGATTTTCTTTTCGAATTTTATCTGCTGCATTGAGCATGCTTTTCTTAGCAGCTTCTGTTGCAGCGCGTAGAATCTTTAGCTCTTGATTTCTAAAAGCTCTTTTAGACAAAAAAGGCAAGTCTAACATGCTAAACAGTTTATTTCCAGCTGTATAGCCCTTTCCGATGAGTCTTAACGCATATACAAGAAGAGTATTTAAGTTAAATGCATTATTAATCTTTTCAGATGACACAAATACCTTAACAAAATCACAGTTCTTACATTTTATATATGAATTTGAGCATATGCCAAATCTTGAATCCTCTGTCAAGCTGAGGTTATCCTGGAAACAAACAGGGCAACTCAAAACTGCAAATACAGATATTAATGTTCTAATATCATATATACGATGGCCAAATAGTTCACTAGAACCTTCAGAATATATATTATCAGAAAAAGTTTGCTTCAAGCCCTCAAGTTTTGAAGCACTTGCTGTTTTCTGCTCATCATTCCTTGCAGTTGAAACTTCATTTTCATGTTGAGCATTGTTCGGTGTCGGTTTCTTAGAGTACTGATTTCTTGAAAATCTTCGTTTCTTTGGGCGGTAATTTTTGCAGTGTCCCATATTTATGTTACTTTGAATAGCTTTTAAGCAAAATTGCAATTCAAAATATAAGTTATTTCAGTAAAAAAAAACGATCAGAATTACGAAAACAAAACACACATTCAAATGTAAGCATTCAAATGTAAACAGAAACTATTTGTTGCCAATTCTCAGCAACAAATCAATAAACTAAACTGTACAGTAGTGGCTAAACCACTAGAAATATTATTAAAATATTATTTATAATTTAAAAGAAAAAGAAAAATGTAGAAATAGAGTTAAAAAATGCAATTATGTACAACTTCCGGTTACAGAATGCTACTTCCGGCTCTCTTTTGCAGCTGACGATGGTTTTTAAAATTGCTATATCTTTATTTCTATTTCACATAAATTAAAAAGGAAAACAGATTTGAGAAGAGAAATGTTGAAACTAAAAGATTATTAAAGAAAAAAAAATTGACCCAAGTGGTCAAAAACTGACATTTGTACGTAGGCAGTCACCTTAGTTTTCCTAAAAAATGGAAATGATAAGAAAAAAAACTGCCTTCAGCAGATTGTATTGTAAATAGACCTAGATTTACTGTGGATGATTTTACGTACTGAAAGAAATTTCAGTTCACGGGGATTTTCCTGTCTCGGCGGGCATCAGAAAAAACTCTTAGAGGCGTGCTATTTGCCCACTCCTGGTACACAGTTTATTTCAATTGAAAAGCTAATGTTTTTATGTAACCTATTTTATGAAGACCAAAAAATCAAATATTTAGTTGATACTTTAAAAAAGTATTTGGTTCCCTAAATAAAAAAAAATATTATTTTCGATTAAATGCTGTTTCTATTGGATGATAGGGGATTACAAATTTCTTGTAAATTCAAAAATGTTTCTTGAAAAAAAGCTAGTTGTTTGACAAATTAATTAATTAAAATCGGTAATTCAGCGTAATTTTTCCACTTAAAAAACAGCATTTAACATGTATTCACTTTCCTTTCTCAATTCATTTAATATGTTGATATAACAAAAATATCACTCAATGGTAATATATTTGTTTCAATCGCTTATTCATATTCTATTCATGCCCATCGGGATTCTTGGGTGTTTGACAATATTATATTTTGTTAGGAAAACGTTTAGTACTGTTGATAGAAGGTCTCCATATCAGAATGCTTATACGGCGTCTTCGGTTTTGAAAAAAAAAAGGATTCTGTATCTGAACTGTTCGCAAATATTTGATCAGGCTATTAGATAGGCGATAGCAGATGTGCTTGAGTATTATATTTTCGGGACTAACCATATTGTCGCTAAAGTGCTATGTACCCAGATCATTTACAGCCTTCTACTTACTATTATTTACGTCAGTTTTATGGACTTCGGGTACTGCAATAAAATTGCATTTTGCTCTTGGAACATTTTCATTACTAGTTACATATTTTAATGTTGGGTTTATACACAAGATAGCATAACAATTGCGATGAATTCAGCACAATTGTAAGAAAAAGAAAGCGGTTTTATTTTCGTTTATATAATGTATTTCCCTATAGATATGATAATACAGATTATATAATTATACGTATTTCAAACAGTTTGCAGAAAAATAACCTGAAATTTAGGTTTTCTCATGTTTGAGGTCAACTAAGAAAACGTTGGTTAACATGCATAGAATGGAGTTTCTCTCTTCAAATAATCCTGGGAATCATTAATACTAAAAATGGGAGTAGCAAATCTCAAATTCGGCAATCAATATCAAACTTGTTTACAATCAATATTTGAGATAATTTCGGTTACCGAGATATTTTATTAATTAATTCTTCTGAAGGGAAAAAGCATATAATTATGTAATATTTTAAAACTTGTGATTGCTCGTCTAAAAATTATGACGAAATAAATGCCTTAATTTGCTTTAGAAGACGTTCGTTTACATACGGAATAATAGAATTTTACTTCTTAAACGCAATCCTCTGAATTTTTATGGTATAATGGCTCTGGTCGTGAACTCGCAATAAATAGGCATTATTTTTGTCAAGTCGAGGGGCTGAGCTCTGATACCAATAAAGACCCATAATTTAGCCTAGACGCTGAATCACGTTCAATATGTTGAGGTTCAAATTCCTCCCAAGCCGTGGTGTGCAAGTTTGTAGATGGAGGTGCCAGATTAATTGGTTTCCTTGCAACTTTACTGAGACCCCTCAAAAAGTAGATCAGTCGTCAATACCCCTCGTGTTGCGTCTAATAGCGATATTAATAATTATTCAAACAATCAATCTGAATTTTTATTATTAAGCACAGAGACATTATTGGTTAATGAAACAACTTATATATAAATCATAAAACAATACAAACATAGATAGTGTCATACACGTTTTTCCTTAAACCTGTAAATGAATATCAACAAGACTCAGAATTTGAAATTATTAATTCAAATACTTGAATTCTAGAGGGTCACTGCCAAATGTTGCATTCGATTTGGCTGAAAAATGCTTTATTTTCTGATTAGAATTCACACAAGTCAAAAGAAAGTCTTTATCATTTTGGCGAGGAGTACATGAAGAAAATACTTGTGAAGATAGGACTTTTTAATATGTTACTTTTTGATTAAATATTCAAAATTATCAGGAAAAATGCCTAAATTTGTTGCATCTGATTTGCCTTCCAAAAGTGCTTCTTTTCTCATTAAAATTCACATGTCTAGTGAAAAGGATATTAATGTTATACCTGGGCTTTATTAAGGATATACATACCTTCATTTAAATAACATCATGATGTAATAATTATAAATTGATAAAATTTTAATATTTGTGCATGATTTTACCTTTAATAAAAGCTTTACCCATCTATGTAGTGATCGTAATTGAAATTTAGACCTAAATTCACATTTGTGTTATTGTTATTTCTAAGTACATGAATTCTATGTAAGAATTATAGAATTTTGGTAAGAATGTAGTATAGTCCTTTAAATAGTGTTTATCAAATTTTTATTCAATGTATTATGGTTACATAACAATGACCATTTAGAAGGAACTCTTGATGAATGCAAGTTTAATTTATTACTATTTTGTTATTATATCCACGTCGTTAAAGCCTGAAATAAAAATAAAATGTGAATAGATAATGAACACGTTTTATATTAAATCTGAGAATGGTTTCGACATCTTTAAACGCTCTAAAGCTACTAATAAGATATTCTTAAATTTTTGCAAGTTAACATTTTTAATAAAATAAATACTTCTATAGCTCAAGTTGGATACTGTTCTTTTATTTAATTTATAATTAATAATTACTTAAATTAAAGTCTCAAAATTTTACATTCTTTATAACAACCCTTACTAATACTTTCCTTTCAAAATATTCTGAGAACTATGCAAGATTATTAAGAAAAGTTTAATGAGGTAATTATAACTGTTGTTTCTGTTGTGATTTAAATAACTTATCCATTTTATTAAAACATATTTACGCTAGTTACTGTTGAGCATAGCAATTTGACATCATTATGTACTAAAATGTTTGGCTAACGGTAATTTAGGAAATAATCTGAACCTGTTCAGAGTCTTAAATGTCTAATAATTAACAGTTATTTACATGTTTATGTTATTAGAAATGTAATGAGCTTTTCTTAACATTTTCATCGATTACTTATAAATTCATTAATCGTTTTAAAGTAAATTTATATTTTCACTACATAAAAGTAAATAGAGGCACTGGTGCTAAGATAATTTTACTCTACTATCTAATTAGAGCAATTTCTTTCTTTAACTTTGCTGTCATTGTTCTAAATGCAGAAAGTTTGCGCAGTATTTTTCAATTTTTTTAATAATCATACTGTATTTAATAAACGGCGTATTCTGACCAAATACAACATTGGATTGCATGATCTTCATGAAGTATTACCTAGAAGAATTCATCTTGTTGGAAGTAAGAGACATAATTATTCAATATTGATTGACCAAATTGTTTTGGCGGAGTATTGAAATCTTTCAATAAGTAATTAATAAAAATATTAACTATTTGGATAACTGGAGTAGTTAAATGGTAATTACTAAATACATGTTATATATATGTGTCTGTGTGACTTTTTCTTCTTTTTTTGGCAAAAAGATTGCATTCTAAACAGCAAAAATTCAAATTTAAGAGAGAAAGGTAATTTTTATCTTCCATTATTACTTTTATGTGCACATTTCTAAGGCCTTATTAAAACGTTTTTCTGAATTTCACTTGGTGTGTGTGTGTGTCATCAAATTTTCGATCGTTAATTTAACCAACTTCCCATCAAGCTAGAGCTTTGAAATTTTGGGAATCGTTCGTACTCGCCTAACAATGCAATATTTAGACATTTGCGACAAGGTTTAACTAATATTTTCTTTAATAATGCAGTTTAGCCCAAACACTTGGCGCGATTTCAAAAATTGGCACCAAACTTGGCGATTTTTTTTTTTTTTTTTTTTTGCTGAGCGTTAAATCCGTGAAACGGAACAGGGTAGCCACATTTGGCAAAATACTGCCAAATAATTCTTGTCGCCAAGGATAAACCTTTCCTGAATTCTGGTTCCCATTTTTTTTAATAGAATGACTTACAAACTTTCAAATGCATGTTTTGATTTTATGAGTATTATGAATTTCTTAATATGCTCACAAATGTATCTTTTTAAGTAAATTTTAAAGTTAAAAATAACTAACAGTTTTAACTAATATTTCAATAATTTTCTTTAATAAACTTTGCTACCATATAAAAACGTTATTTTTAAAAACGTTGGTTTTTATATCGAATTATTTCTATTATACGCTTTGGAGCTTTTCCGTTGGCCTGATGCAATTTCCCCAACATCAGGTTTTTCGCCAACATCAGGTTTTCCGTCAACATCAGGTTTTCCGTCGTCAGACGACTCAACAAACTAAAAATATAAATACCTTAAAAAATAAAAAGGATTATTTTTCTAAAAACAATAACAATTTCAATTAAAATTATTTTCCACATAAACATCAGGTACATAAAGCAGAAACAAAATCCTGTTATAGATGGCGATTTATTCCTTACTCTCGGTAAACGGAAACGCAACTACACTTTTTACGAACTAGTAAGCCAACCCTAGTCATTTAGCGTAGAAAAAGATTTGAAAATTCTCAACTTACATATGAAAATATATACGATATTTATCCAAGGAACTCTCTAAACAATAGAACTCTAATGATGCAATCCATGGCCTAGATGAGGGGTAATGCGCGTGATGGCCCGTTACAAAATTATTTATGTTGTTTCACTCCCATCACAAATCAATTTGCATATATTTAAACTAATTTCTTTAGTAATGATGCCTTGAATTCTAATTTTCATTCATTGAGTTTCGGAATTTTCTTACTCAAATCAGGAGCCACACAGTAATTCTTTTTTAATGATTTCATAATTTGGATGAATACGCAAAATAACATTATTAACTCGGGTAAAGTTTTTTTATTGTTTTCAATTTTCGAAAAAAAAAAAAAAAAAGGAAACCTTTTAACAGCCTGAATGAGAGTTCACCCTATTAAATATTATTTACCATCTATCAAACGGACATTTATGTAAATGTTTACAGTGCTTTTCTTAAATAACTTGAGAACTGGTCAAAAATCCGAAAAACATTTTAACAATGTTTTCCTTAATTTAATTAAAAAATTTGTTTGTTATTAGTTTGCTTTATTATATTTACTCTTTATTTGTTTTTACTATAAAGCTTAAAATTAATTAATTAATAATTATAATATGAAAAATATTTAAACTAATTTAACACATATGCGACGATATGTACTACCACTGGTCCACGATGTAAATTATTTTTAGATGTCAAGCTCCATTGAAGGCATATCGCTGCAAGTTATGATTTTATGTACTATAAAATCAACTCAATTTTAAGTATATGTAAAATTTTAAGTTAAGAGATAATTACAAATCCGACAAACTCAGTGAATACAACCAAAAAAAAAAAGAAAGCGAGTTTAAAAATAAAATATGTTGTCACCAACATATAAAAAATTAAGGCAACCATTCGATTATTCACGAAACGCTTATATAGATTTTGATTTAATTTACAACTCCCATTTTTGAAATCATGATTAAATATTTAAAGAAATGTTGATTAAAATTCAAAATATAACGAAATGATTCAGATTTCTGAAATCAACGTTAAAGATATACTTACGCTTATCTAGTTCTTCAATATTTATTGTCATAGAAACTTTATTTTCTTTTATCGGCTTATGACGGAGGTTGTCAAAGTGCATTTTCATGCAAGGGATATTGCTTTAAAAATCAACTTTAAAAGTAATGACGCTTTAAAACTGTTTTCACACTTAATGGAATGGAAGCTACTCCAATGCAAAGAGCATTTACTTTTATCGTTACTTTCCCTAGAAGTGTTTTCCAATAATTACAACTTAAAGTACTCGTTCAAACACTCTGAAATTACTTAAATGTAAGTTGCCTATTTCTATTTCTCATGAAAGTAGTTTATCTGGTTAAGTTTCTATTTTGAAAATAATTCGTATTTTCAGATTATTATTTCGTCTCTTAATATCCGTATTAATACTAGAATGATTTCACTCATTCGTTCTGCGCAAAACTGCTCTAAATCTCTCAGAACATTTTCTGCACACGATTAAATTGCATTATACTATAGTTAAAATAGAACATTCCTATATACTTTATCCCATTATAATCTGTATTTATAAAGCGATTTAACTAGGAGGATGTGAATACCGAGACCATGGAACGGGTTTCTACTACTTCAGAATCATTGTTGGCTCAGAAATCTTATTATATTATGAAATTATTTCCAGTGGAAACGAAGGATAAAATACTATTATTGATATGTCGTACTCATAGGAAGTTTAATTTAATATTTTATGGCAATTTGCATAGTTCATAGTAAAATATAGTGTTCTATAGAAACTTCCATTAAAATATTTTCACCGCTTTGTATTTATTCATTTTATTCCTTATATTAATTCAATTTATTCCTTACTCCCAAGTCAGTGGTTTCTTCTTGCAAAATATATGTATATTAAAATTACTTCATGGAAAAAATAATTTATTATTAAAATGAACACTCAAATAATACCAGTAGTCAACAGTAAATCAAATAGTCAACAGTAAATTTACTTCTTTTTTGAAGTATTTAAATAATTTTTAAGTAAATGAATAAATAACTAATAAAAGCATTTAAGCACAATAGTTATGCAAAATAATCACTTTTAGGTTATTAAAATCCTCCAAAAAAAGATACATTTTTCTCGAATCTTTTGACAAAGTTGAATTTCAGCCAAAAATTCTTTGCGCGAATATCTGAGAATTTTCGTAAGAAAATAAAAGAACAAACAATACTAAGATGGCTGCCGTTAATCAGGTTTTTATTTTTTTGTTTCGAACTTTCAAGAATCAACTGCTTTTGAGTACGTATTTTCTATCTATGATTCAGACCTTCATTAAAAGGGGAAAAAATAATAAATGTTTATTATATTTAATGGTTCTCGTGCATTACTGATGATTAAATGCTGACATTGCTGAAATAGTTCGCTCGTTATCGAATCATTAAGGCGTTCATTATTTGGCTTCAGGGAGTTTTAGTTGATTTACACTATTCACCTTTGTCGATTATTATTATCCGGCTTCTTTGATCATAGTACTTTATATGATATTTTTAAAAATGCTTACCTTAAAAGTAGTGCCTTGGTAAGCCAAGTTATAATTATTTTTGGAAGTTTTAATACAAAAGTAAAATTTTAATAGTTCTTAATTGTACATATATACCGTTTTAGGTTGCTAGAAAACCTAATTTGAAATATTTTTGTATGATGAATTGTATTTTGAATACCAGCATGCACACAAATTTGGCACTTTGATTAAATTTTCTTTATTTTTGCTCTTTGAAATAGAAAATGATTTGGGAATTACTGCCAGACATTTCATTAACGAAACGAACATGTGTATAAAGAAAACATTAGGAAACATATAATATTTTATATTATTTGCTTTTATTTCCGAGTGATACTTCTTAGAATAACGCGAAAAACTGGAGAACGGTATTTCAGTGAGTGAGTGATTGTTTATTAACGACGCACGAGTCATATTGATGACGAACCTCATAATTTTGAGCCTCTGTCAAATGAAGAGGACAAAATCTGAGATGACACCTCTTTCAAAAAACTTCCAAAAGACTATATCTGGAGGACTTAAGACCTTGACCAGATTTAACTTGCATCACCCGGGTCTAAAGGGGCATCAGGGCTCGAACCTCCAACTCTTCAAAACGAACATCATTCTCAAGACCGCGACCATGTCCAATAGGCCATCACGACCCCATTGAATATTAATTGATGTACAAGGTCTTATAAGAAACTTTATGTGTGTATATCTTACGCGTGCATGCTTATAGTCCTAGCTTATGGAAATTTTAAAAATATGAAAAAAGATTATACATCAAAGAAAGTACTTTATTTACCTTTCAACTTTTGCCTGACCATGTATTAATTGTAATTTGCCTCAAACAAGAAAAGGTTAATTGGTCTTTTATAATTCCAAAATAGGATCAGTCCTAAATATTCACAGTAAATATTATTTAATTTAGATGATAGCAAAAAATAATATATACACTTATCAGGTTTCAATTTCAATACTGAAAACCATTTTGTATTTAATCTACATAGCTTAAAATCAACATGTTTGCGTAAAAAATATTTCTATATGCATATATATACCTTTAATATTATAATACGATAAAGGAATGAAGTGAATAAGTTAAACGTGATGGCATATCCATATTTGGGGGGATTATATTCAAATTATTAAAATCTGAGAGTCATTGTATATGCGTTGGTTGAGTTGCACCCTTTAAATTGCTCATTTAATTCTATAAATAGAGAGCTGTAGTGGGATGATGAGAATATATGGTTGCCTGCCTGTGGTGAACGCTTCGCGAGAAGTCACAATGCTCCGACGACAATAATGGACGCCATATGAGCAGATTACTCAATCTGAATGGGCACCAATGATTAGCTTTCCTAAAGAAAGGTTTTGTTATAGGATTTTATCTACTCAGATAGGGTGCAATGCCTCGTCAGTGATACAAGTGTGAATGGAATGGGCTTTAGAGAATTGGGGAGATGAAAATGGACTTCCTCTCTCAAATTTACTCTTATTCATATATTTAAATTATGAATTCTGAAATTAACTACATCTATTAATATTATCAAGGCCAAATGTGAGTTTAGTGGGAGAAAAGAAGCTCCAATCAAAGATTATTAAAATACAATTCCATAACAATATTAACTTAAAAGAACACAGTCATTTGAATTTATGCAATTGATATTACTAGTTTAACAATTAACTGTGGAATTTGTATACCTATCGAAGACAGATATGAAAGAGTTGAGCCCATTTTTATAATGGTCGAATTATTTCCTGGAGTTACATCTTGTGATAACGTTTAAGATAAGCATTGTCGCGAGTGTGAAGTATCTCTGCGAAGAAGTGGGATGAGTGACCGATGAAATCGTTTGAGTGTCTATGCTAAACTGAGAAAGAAGCCACTCTTGAACAAATCGCCGGAAGGGGGGAGGGTTACCACAAAGGGAAAAAATAGTACTCTTTTCTCCTAAATAAAATGAAGATCATGTTAATTATGTGTACAACAACCCTTAACGGGTCTTTCAATTGCGAACTCAATGCATTATAATTTCATTAGATATCATGGAGTACTTTGGCTTATAAATATTGTTCGTAATCTTATAGACAAACTGGTAGTTCAGTGGAACTCTAAAGCCCGATGTTGTATCCTTTCTTTTAATTCATTCCGAGGGCTGTATTTTAACAGGACAACGTTCGACCACATATTTCTAAAAATGTTCAAGTCATCTTTTGGTTGTAGAAATATCGCTTTTTTCCTTGGCATACCAATTCATTCAATCGCTTATTGAACATTCCTGATAATTAATCGAACGGAATTTTGCTCGTGAATCTCATTCCGTAGGGATGTATTTCGGATTAAGAGGGAATCAATATCGAATGCTCTTCCTCAAGTACTGATTCAAAATATATTTGATAGTCATATAGAATCACCTATTCATTACATGGTGATTTTACCTACAACTTTCAGCATGCAATACTGTATTTTGCTCGTTTATTTATATTTTTATATAAATTTAATCGTTTATTTATATTAAAACAGTTTGTTTGTGTAAAAACCTCCATTGAAACTTAATGAATATCTTATGGTGTTATAATTTTACGTACAGAAATGTAATTGAGAAATGATATTTGTTAGTTAATAAAACTTTTTTAAAGAATTCAAAATCCGTATTATAAAATGACATGACTCAATAATCGCGAATTATGTTATGACATGAGAAAAAGTTTCATAGAACTCAATATTCATCTTAACATCATTCGGTTTACCAATTTCGTTTGTGTTTTGTTTAGTATAAACCATTACTTAAAATTATTATTTTAGTTATTACTTTAGACCTTCTCATATTGTATACTGTGGTGGTTTGAAAACTACATGAACCAAGAATTCTCTTAATGTACAGAAAATTTAATGTGAAACATAAAAAAAATTATTTCTTATACACTCAACTAAAATTGATAGAAATGTCACAGTCATAGTAAGAAATATAAAACTGTTTTTAAATGTAATTAGTTATTTATTTACAAAGGTTTTTTGTAGCAAATGATAAAAAGAATACATGGATATTATTAAAATCTATATGTACACTCATTGCCATAAAAGTTTGTGCACCAAGAAATATTTGTCAGAAAAAAAACTTTTTTACATACGTAAGTACAACGTTTATCTAAGTATATGATTACAAAGTCAAAGCAAAATGATTATTTATTGTTAAAAAAATTTCAAATGAATAAAGGTTTCTTTACTTAATTGGGACACATCTAGCATTAATGCATGATATGATACGGTCGGGCAATGAGGTGTACACTTCCCGGGTGTTTTTTTCCGACATCTCGTTTTACGGTTGCTGAAATAGAGCTTTTAATTCGACAAAACTTGCAAGCTGTCCAAATTGCCGCCCTAAAGGACAACTCCTCAAAGACAAATCTGGGGATCGAAATGGCCAGGGAAGGGTGAAAATGTAGTGGAGGTAATCTTGTGAAACCCTTGACGTGTGTGGGCGTGCATTATCCTGTTGAAAAATGGCTCCTGGGAGCCATGTCATGAGTGGCAACACATGTGGATGAAGTGTCACGAACGAACCTCTGGGTTTTCATGGTTTCGTGGTTCAATATTAGGAATGACCCTGTGTCATATGCGATGGCACCCCATACCATCACACCAGTTGTGGGAGCGGTGTGCCGCTGTACATCGAAAGCTGGATTCAGACGTTCACTACGAGGTATCCACTCTTGTCATTACTGCCCAAACTGGATCTAGATTCGTCGCTATAGACGACTCGGTTGTAGTCCAATCCCTTCGAGCGCGACATCACTCCAAACGGAGGCGATGGAGAGAGAGTGTCAATAGCAATACACGTAATGGGCGTCATTATAGCAAATGCCCTTCAGCCAGGCTCCTTGAATTGGTACGGACTGACACAGAAGCTCGTAGTGAAGGGACTGACTGGGTATGGAGGGTGGATAATGAGACAGTTGGCGCTACGCGTGCTTGTTGTATGATGTGACGGTCTTCTGGACTATTGGTCTGTCGAGGGCGTTTTGAACCTGGTCATAGAGTAACAGACCTCTCTCTTGTCCCCTGATTCTAACACCTTCTACCATTAAAGAGAGAATGGCCTAGGTGCCGAGCTACTCACCGAGCTGACCATCTGGTTTCCATCTTCCCTATGATTGTTCCCCTCTCGAATCCTGACAGCTGCTCATATTGTCTCCGATGGCCGCTAAATGGCGTCTCTATTTAAAAAAGCATTCCTGTGCAACAGATTTAATACACACAAACAAGTTCTACGTACCAGTTTTAAAAACCAAGAAGAACGAAGTTCAACACCCTCTGGTGGCATTACGCAATGCTCAATCAGACTGCATTTCTAATCATCTACGTCGATATTTCTGCTTACCACGTACTTTCATGTTAAGTTTAGCAACAATCCTACTCTTAGTTCTTGATGCGCAAATTAGTTTATATACATGGAATTTAGATTTCAAATGAATTAATGTGAATATAGCATTTTCATTTTATATAACCTAAAAGTACCTGAAAAAATCAACATAAAGTTATAGATTAATTTAATCAAAATGTACTTCCAATGCACTTGTGAATTTATTGTATTCATTCTTACATGATTACTTATATATATTTAATATCTTACTTATTATTAGATATGAATTACTTAAATAACTTGGTTCTTAAATGAGAGAAAAATCAATTTGAATAATTTACTTTATATTAAGATATGATAATGAGTAAAGTTAATTTTCTCTCTCTCTCTAACGGAAAATTCTCTAATTTTCCAAGAAATCAAATTTAGATTTTTTAAATTAATGACATGAAATGACATGTTACAAACATTTTCACACTATACGCAAGCAGTAATCATACTTTCACTATAGGGAAGATCAACAAACTCCAATGGCTTTGAGAATACTGACACGTGTCTCTTAGCTCGCACAGCATCCTCCACTCCCCCCGTCTTACATATAGAGATAACCTTTAACCTCTTCCTATAGGCGTACATATTGACTTTCTATTCCCGATACATATTGGACAAAAAAATCCCCGAACATTCATTAATTATTTAATGCTTTGGTACATAATAAATCGTTTAATAAGAAATTAAATATTTGCATAATGTGTATTTTTGTGAACATTGCTTCTATGGCCAAAATATCCTACATTCATTAATATACAAAATGATTTATTGCATAGTTGTCTCTCTACATTAAGTTCATAATTATATAAGACGCTGTAATTCTCCTGAGACCCCTCCCTCGCCTTCATCAATTGACAACATTCATAAAAGATCGAAGACCGTTAAAGTCGCAGATGTGTATGTATGTAATGACGTCCCTTTTTTCGAACATCTATCAATAATTACCGTAATTTTGGTGCTCAGACAAGAAACGATGAATAGGAAAATCGATTTTGGATGTTTTCGATATTTTTGCTCAAATCGATTACGAAATATCGAACTTGAAATTTGATTTTGTGCTTAGGCTTGGCGTAAACACAGTTGTTTTTTCAGTCTTGTTTGCACGTTCCTCAGCCTATCTTCGGAAATCGATGAAGAGCAACTTTTCCACCTATCCCGTTAAATATCGGTTATGCAAGTGAATATCGAATGGTGAAACATTTGTTGAAGATAGAGGGGAAAAAAAGATTTTACTCTTAGTTTGCATCAAACTAGTGAAAATATCGAAATGGAATAGTTAAGTTATGAAAGAACGGCTTATATAATATTGGCAAATAAAACAGACTTCATTAAGGTTTGAGAGATATTTTAATAAAAGGATTCATATTTTATGTATCAATATCTCCGAAACTCAACTACTAGTAAATGAAGTTATGTGCGAAAAAAAGAGTTTACCTTTAAAAGTAATTTTGAATTTTCAATTTCCTCGCAGTCCGTGTGCTCATGTAAACCATTTTACAAGGAGAAATATCAAATATTCCTTATTATATTTCTATTTATTGTTTTTAATTCTATGAAGGAAAAACATGGTGTTGTGACTGTACGTTAAAACTTAAATAAGTTTTGGAAAGTAATTTATTGAAAAGTATGTTCCGAGTTTTATTTTTATGAAGATATTTTGCTTCAAAATTGATATTGAATCAATATTTCTAAGAGAAAAAAAATTTCATTTTCCAAGAAATTTAGATATTGTACACAACATACCAAATCTTTTTCGTAATATAATCTTTACATCAGTTGTGATTTTATAAAGAGGGAAAGGTCAGTAAAATGCATATTAATCGTATATAAAATGTTCTCCGCTTTCTAAAGTTTGTCAGATTTGGTGATTATATATATATATATATATATATATATATATATTCTAGCAAATATAAAATTTGATTCAAACATTGAATATTGATTTACCAAAACACTACATAATGTGCCTTGATTACATATCCTTTGCTCTTATAGAGAGAAAGCAAATTTCTTCTCTTTGATATTTTTATAGCATAAATTCTAAAAGTATCAAAATCCTATTAATTTAATTAGCAATTAAATTTCACATGCTGGCCTCTGAGAACAATTAACTGTACAATATACTTCATAAACACAACTGTAAAACTGTACAAACATGATCTGCAATCTTCTAAAAAATAACTATTGTACTGAAATAAAAACTGTCGAAGAAGCAAGCATCGTTGTATTGTTACTGCCGGTCAAGGTCAAGAAATGCTCTAATCCTCATGAAAAACTCCGAAAGCAAACTGGTTGATCGTGTTCAGATTATTGAATGTCTTCATTTATAGTATGACGGATTAAATAGCACATATTGCAAGTAAATATGTTATATTCTTTTACTTGAAATTAAATTTTCAAATATTTGCCGAATTCGATTATTCATACTAAAATCAGTCAAAAAATTTCAAATTCTACTAACAATTCAGGTAGAAAAAAAAGATTTTTCAGTAAAAGAAAGATATTTAATTTAAATTACATTTGTCTCTCTTCAGATTCCTATTCAGTAAACTTACAAATGCCATATAATTTACATTTACATTAAGTTAAACTTAAGTTTCATTCACTCAGTACAAGTAAAAAGTATAAGAATGAATTTCACTCGAAATTGCACAAAAAAAATATTATTGTATAAATTTAAAATAAGGTATACACATATTTTGCTCTACGTGTTAAATATATTTCATATACACATGAACCTAACATTTTGTTACCATGCTCATTTATATCTGTTATACATATTTTAACAAAATGGGGGAAAAAAAGATTCGAATCCTTATCATTAATTAATTTTTTTATTAATAAATATACAAATTTATATTTAATAAAATCAACACTAAATTCAGATTGTTATTTACATCTTTCCTTTGATTAAAATAATCAAAATTATAAGATCAAACATATAACAGGTGACTCCTTTCAGCATAAATTTAATTTTGAATGGATTTCACAAATCTCTATCCATTGTTGTCTTTATTTTTTTTTAAAAAAAATAGGGTTATTAATTAGTGTGTTTAAAAATTTCTATGGACATTTCTTAAATTTGTTACTCAAAAAAGTACTTCAGTGCAAATTTATTTAAAGAAAAATTTCAACATTATGAGTTAACGATACCGTCTACACTCTCTCTTTCTTCAGTTGGGTGTGTCCTTGTTGTTCAGGGATATGTCGATATAAAAATGTCAATCACTCAAGTTAAAAACATTTTGCGCATGCAAAAAGAAACAAAAAAAGTAATTCTACTGGTTATTCGGCGCTGTAAAGAAGGTAACTGGCCATTACAATGAAAATTTTAACGAGTTTTTATTCATTATGTATACTTCCTCGTTTTATATTACTCATTTATAGTTATTCAATGGTTGAATTCTGTAGCAAAATTTATGTTTGAATTATTTTAAAAATTATTTTTACTCCTGAATTTGCGACACCATATACTTTATAATTGCTGTGACTTCATTTGTTTTAGTTTACTAATCTTATTATTAATACGTTGTAGTGAAAAATTTTTGTTGATAAAAAAAGAGATACTTTTTAATTAAATCATTATAAGTAGAACTAATTTTATAAAAGAGAAAAATTAGTATTATTTATACGAATAGTTATCCTGCAGGCTGCAAATAACTATGGTAGTATGTAAGTGAGACCAATTGGTAGATATCTACTCAACAACAGATATCCCACAAAGTATGAGAAATCATCTAGATATTTCAAGAAACTATCATAATTTATTAACTTTAAAAACACTGAAAATAAATTAAACCTAATGCAGAAATATCAACAGGTGACTTGGACAACTGAATAAAAAAGTGGTAACTATCTTCGGAAGCTGATAACAAGTGGATGTTTGTCGGCATATTTGAAACTACCTTTTATACGCTTGTGGCAGAAGGATAAACTTACTTCTTTGTATTTGATTTCTTAAACTTGTCTAATTCGTTTATCAAAAACCTGCCGAATTACATTCTAGGTGGTCAGCACGCAAGGATAGTAAGATGCTATAAGTATAATTAAGGAAGCTACAATATGCTTATGTATATCATTAGCAATTCATCATACTACTAGGTGTGGTTTTAAGTAAATACCATTTTTTAAATGTGGAAGCTACAACGCTATTGCTATCATTCCTCGCATTTGCATTGAGTACCCATGTTTGTTGTCCGAGACACCAGCACGGAAGTATTCGTACCTGTGTACTTATATTTGTCAGCATTTAAAATTCCTCTCACACAATTGAAATACTCACAGAGTGTGAAATACGCACTGTGAAGTACTTTCTGCAAGCAAAAGGCGTCAAACCTGCAGAAATCTTTCAACAGATTAATGAAGTGTATGTATATTTGATTCATTTGACATTAAAAACAAAATAACGTTTTATAGAATTCGTATATTCAACATCACTCACACACAAATTGCGTAGTTCAAGCAAATAATTTTCCTCACACAAAAATCTTGTGAACTGTGTCTTGTGTTTAGTAGAGGTGCATTTGTGAAATTTTTGTCTCGGGGTGACACAATAAATTTCGAAGCATATTGTGACTCCTTAACTTAATTACGCCATGCATTCCAAAATGAAACATGCGACAGGCTCGGTAAAGGGCTTATTTTGCTGCAGTGCAATGCCAACCCATGCGTGGCTCATCCAACCCGATATCGCATCGCATCGTACATCTCGGGAATAAAAAGATCTCCTCCAGTATAGTCATGATCTGGCTCTCAGTGACTACCACTTATTCTTTCCGTTGATAAAGCGTTCGGGTGGTCAGTGCCATGACGAGGATGGTGTTGTCAAAACGGCTGTGGTGAAGTGATTAGCTCATCAGGCGGAAGATTTCTATGTGGATGAAATACAAAAGCTAATTGTATAATGTGATACATCATTAATAGAGGAGATAATTATGACTAATATATTTGATTCAGGTATAGATCATGTATTTGTCGTGGAACAAAGAGATCATATAAAACATAAGTACATATTCGAAAATAAAATTGAAAAATTGCCATTTTTAATGTGTTATTTTCCATTTTCATATATGTGAATATAAGTCCGATGGATTCATATTATAATAAATATAAGTCCGAAGATTATTTTGTTATAATATAGCATTTATATTGAATCACTAAGTGTAATACAGAATCAGTCTCAATAATTAAGTTTTATTACAAATTATTTGCCAAAATCTACCTATATATGTAAGGCATTTAATAAAAATTCAATCCGATAAGTCAGTTTAAGATGAATTGTTTAAGGAAACAAAATATTATCTTGAAGAAATAATAGTCCAGTTTTACATGAATTTCATGCTTATTAAATGATTCTGAAATATTTTTCAAAAATATATAGTTCCAAACCATGGCGAAGTTAAAATGCCAGAAATTTGCACGAGTTATGCAACAGGTGTCAGCAGATAAAGAGGGGCCATTATCTGTTAGCCACAGCTTTTTTTTTACTTAAAACATAAGGTACTTCACTTAAATATTGCCAGTTCAATAATTAAATAAGATTCGGTGTCTTTCTAGTAAACATAACACGTGTTATCTTTAAGGAGATAATTACAATAGTTGAAAGGAGAAGTCAAAGTAATTTTAATTTTAAATGGCGTCGCATTCAGAATGCTTTAATTAAAAGAAATTAAAATTTGTTTTAAGGAATATATATATATGATGAACCCACATTTTCATTCCTTTCTTTTACCTCTTATACTTTTTCTTTTTGGACACACTTCCTATTTTTAACTCCCAACCAAATCCTGCCGACTTCTAAATGGAGTCACTAGCATCCTTCGAATTAATCTGTGAGAGTCGCATTGATGCTATTGATAATAGTGAATTCAGATCAATAATCCTTAAACAATTATTTTACGAACATTTTCCATTATCGAAGCAAAAACGAAAACAAAATGAGGTTTAAATATAATTCATCAAGAAGAGAAAAGACATATATATACCATTTAGATTTTGCTTGTTATATATATACACCATTTAGATTTTAAAGGAGTGATATATATACATATATTTATATATATGTTACATATATATATTATACATATGGTATATACCATTTAGATTTTGTTGAAGAGAGTTATATATATACATATATTTATATTATATAAAGAGCATATTATATAAGAGACATATATATGTTGTTATTTATATATTATATAGAGAAGAGAGCATATATGCCTTCATTTAGATTTGTTATATACATATATTGGTTTATATATACATATATGTTGTTAAGTTATATATACCATTTAGATTTGTGTTCATTATAATATTTTTATTATATATATATATATTCATATATATACTCTTAATAATATATTATATACCATTTATTTTGCTGTGACTATATTGTTTTCAAACCACTAAAATTCCTTATGAGTCCTTTGAGACTTTGTTATTTATTCCTTAAAACAAATTTTAAACAAAACAAATCTCCTTAAAACAACTGAGTATATTATATTTGCTGTTTCTGTGTTAAAGCAAGTGAGTAATTATTTAAAAGCACATATGGATATACAACGTTTTTTAAAACAAAAGTATTATATTATGAAACCTTGAGATTCATATCCATAATATTGCATTACTAGACTCCAGTTTCTAATTTGCATTGCAAGTAAATTTTATTTCTTTTCTCCTTTTATATTATTTCACATAATAGATTAAATTTATTTGGATCGATGTTGAATTCTTTTGCCACTTTCTAAATGCAAAGAAGGAGATTTTATATGTATATATATAATATAAAGTAAGATATATAGTTATATATGGAGAGTGTATAATATATTTTCATATAGAATAGTAAAATATATTATACATATATATATATATATATATATTCTCCCCTTTATAATATGAATTATTCAATTTAAATCATGATGTTGCCGATCGAAATTCTTAATTAAAAGTGAATTTACCAACTCATGACATTTTACAAAATATTATCTACACAAAGTTTGAAGCAATACTTACATTATAGTAAGAAAAATGATGAATCAAACTGATCTCAGCACACTCAAACAAGCTTAAGTATACCTGTTTTTATCCCAAGAAGATACGGCTGTTAAACGTCCTCTATGCAGTATACTTTTTATGTGCATAATCACGCTGGCATTTCTAATCATTTTGCATATCTCCTCGGACATTTATCCTTCATGCAAAGTTCTTGCTCACAATCTGCAATTATTTCTTGGTTCCCTAATTTTGTCCATGAGTATATTATATATAATATGATAAAATTTTAACACTACATAAAATAATTATATGTACATAGGATGAGTTTTTGTGTTGTATGTACAATTTTTATAATCCGTTTGAATCAAAATGGAGCTGTAAAATATAAATCTTACTTAAGATCATTTCGATGAGCAACCAAATAATCGGAACAGAACTTGAGCGTAAGTCCAGGTAACTCTGTGTATTGTATATTAATTGAATGATAATATAGACTGTCTTTTAAAATATAAACATAAGTTTCTTAATTTTCTAAATTTAACTACACAACCGTACGTGTCTCAGTGTGCATTTGCATTAATTTTTTTTCAATTGTATGCTTATGTTTCACATCATTGAAGTAGAGATCATATTTAAAAATAAATTCTTTTATAACTAGGGATTATTATTATTTTAATTGAAACAAACCATGAGACAGACGTAATTTCTTATCTTATTGTTGATGTTTGTGTAATTAAAAAGAATTAATTTTTTTATTTGAACTTGTTTTAATAATCATGTTTTTTTAACTGTGTAATTTACTGCTCAATTGGATTGATTATCTCAATTGCTACAATTATTAAAGTTCATTTATTAATTTTAATACCTGAAGCAGAAGCAAAAATGTCAAAAAAAACATAGTTAAATTAAAAATAATTATAATGCTCTTCAGTACTAATTTCAGGTATTTGTTTTTTAACCAGTATTTTTCTCCCATTTCTTTTTCTTTTTAAATAAATTCTAATTCTTTTCAAATAAAATAAAATGATGCGCACTCTTCGTTTACTTAATTGCTGGGGTCGTATTTAAAAAATTAGAATGATACTATCTTAATACCTTGTCTTTCCTTGGATCATTTGCTGGAAAAAATGCTTTTTTTGCTCATTTTTTTTCACTAACTTACGACTTATCAAGAATTGCTTGAAGAAAAAACTCAGCAATTTCCTCTACCGTCATTTTCGAAAAATGAATAAGATCCTCCTGGGAATCTCTTTTGAAATCCATTCAGATCTACCATTTATTTTCTTTCTTTCAGATAATAGTAGAGCTGTATTAGGTTCAGAACATCCAATTTTGCAGTTCTGCGTAATTTTAGTACCTAAGAGAGCTGAGAATGCATTGAATTAAGAAGAGTCACAATTAGCTTTAAAAAAAGTCTGGGGAAATACATTGACAAATCCTTTTACATTGCGCCAAACTGAAATGTGAAATGGCCAATTTTCTAAATCTAATGAAATAAGTTTCTTTTTTGAAAATAATTTAAATTCAGGTTTTTCATTTAATTCCAGTCCATTAATGACATTTTCAGAAATACCACCATTCTATATCCTACTCTTATCACAGAATTTTACTTTTTTCCCGACTTCATTTGTGAATACGTGTGTTTTTAATACAAGTATATAATGTATTTTATGTATATTATTCGAGATGGATCTTACAATAATCTTTTGATTTTTTGAAATGATATTTCATTTCATAAATAAATATCGACCAAGGAGTTATCCTTCAGCACATTTCGAAAAATGAGAGTGCCGTTCTGGTATTCTGTTTATATGATAACATTGTCACATTGATTATTGTATAATTTTTCCAAGCAAATTTACATTCTCCGCATATTTGTAACTTATTTTTCCTCTCAATTGTACAATGCAAATTTTGATTACTTTGATTTCCTTTTTTTATCATTCTTCAAATTTCGACTTCAGATTTTAGCTTTATGATTTTCCTGATATTAATATTAAATTTAAGCCTAAGAAGATACTGTTAATATTATTTACAGCTTTAATCATACTTTAATATATTTATTTTCTTTCACACATTTTATACAAAACTAATAATTTGTTCTTTTATTGCAAAAATTATAAATATTAATTTTAAGTATTAGATTAGATTAAAATATTAAATACTTTTTGTAGTCTATGTATGATTACTGCACATTTTCATACAGAAATATGACCGCACCGCCCAAATTTGTAAGAATTTTCGAGCACATGCACTTATGTATGAACGTTTTAATTCCAAGTTATTCAATGTTTTGAACTCTAAGAGAGTGAACGGCTTCTTGCTGACGAAAGAAAAATATAGCAACTCGTTTACAAAAGTGAATAATAGTAAAAATACCCCCCCGGGGGGGGCAACTGGAAGATTATATCAAAAACTAAAAACGACGATTAAAGATTAACTAGATACGACGCAATTAAAGTAGACAATGTTGAAAAACTTATCTTTTCCATAAGTAAAGATAGCTCTAAGAGAAGAGATTTTATGCGTACATTGAAGAAATTTTACCATAATTCATGAAGCACATTTATCAATTGGCCATGATGTTACAAACAGAGTGTTAAAAAAACTTTGAAAAAAGCACAAAAAATGTTAATACCAAAATAGTGATGATTTACTTAAACTGGCTGAAAATTTTCAAAAGGATTCAAAGGTACCTAAGGAAGCACTTGTTGTTTTGCTAATAGTCTTTCAAGAGATGAATGCAAGATGCCAAGTCGATTTATCTGATATACACTCGCTTCTAGATAATAATTTCAAATTTATATTTGTCTATGAAGACCACTTGACGAAGTTCGTACAGTTGCGTGCTCGTAAAAGCAAACGTGCAGAAGAAGTTGTATATAATTTAATAGACATTTTTTTATATTTTGGGGTGCCAGTGTACGTCAAAGTGACAATGTTCGAAAGTTCAGCAATCAAAGCATGGAAGAAGCTTGTGCAATGTGACCAGATTTGAAAATTGTGCACGAAAAACCTAGACTTAGCTAGACTCGAGGTACGGTTAAGCGTTCAAACTAGTCATGACGTTCTTCTAATTCTTAAGAACGAAATTTTTAATGTAATTTCAAAATATTTGTTTTTTCATATTAAGATACCGTTATTCTACAAAATAATCTGAATTTATTACATTCCCCATTATGTGTTGGGGATTTTATAAACTTACCAGTAAATATGATAAATATTCAATAACTTATCACATTTACCAAGTTGAGGGGTGATGATTATGAATAATCACCAGCAATTATACATGATCACCAGTTTTTTTTAATTACATTTACCGTAACATATAATATAAACTGCTGTTTGTAGAAAATGCAACACCATGAAGGAATCATCAGAATCCAATGAAATTCGCAGCAAATGTCAATTATAGGATATTATGCAAATTAATAAAGTTTCAGAGCCATCGCGCGTGCGCGGCGCGCGCAGCGCCCTCTGAATTGATGCTGAAAGCGTATAAATAAAGTGCTGTAGCGGGACGTTGAAAAAAGTCTATGATTATTTGTTAGTGGCAAACGTTTAGTGAGACCTGAGTATGCCTCCACGACGGAAGAATAAGAAATTCAAGCAACTTACGGAGTTTGAACGAGGGAGGATAATCGGCCTTCGAGAAGGAGGATTTTCCTATCGCGCAATAGCAGCTCGTATGCAGCGGAACAGTTCCACAGTGATGCGAGTTTGGAAGCAGTGGACCGACGAGCACCGAACAACTCGAAAAACAGGCACTGGACGACAGAAGGTGACGTCAGAGCGCGATGATCGACACCTGCTCCGCATGGCGGTGAATGATCGCACAGCTTCCTCCAGGCAGCTGGCAGCACGTTGGTCTACTGCTACAGGTGTACAATTGTCGGCTTCGTCAATTCGTCGTCGTCTGCTGCGCCGTGGATTGCGTGCAAGGGTGCCTTTATACAGGATTCCCCTCACGGCGAATCATCGACGGCTGCGTCGGCAGTGGGCTCTTGAGCACAGAGACAGGCGAGCTGATTGGCACCAAGTTGTCTTTTCAGATGAATCACGCTTCAATTTGTGGACCCATGATGGCCGTGTTCGTGTTAGACGTTATGCCGGTCAACGCTGCCTTCCTGAGTGTATTATTGAACGACATAGTGGTCGAACACCCGGAGTTATGGTCTGGGGTGCGATTTCGTATCATGGACGATCCAATTTGATACGAATTGAGGGTAATCTCAATAGCAACAGGTACGTCCGTGAAGTGCTACAGCCCGAAGTCGTTCCTTTCCTTCAAGGCATCCCTGGAGCTATCTTTCAGCAGGATAATGCACGCCCACATGTTGCGCGGACTGTTCGAGACTTCTGTTCAGCACAACGCATGCAACTTCTTCCTTGGCCTGCTTATTCACCGGATATGTCGCCTATTGAGCACGTGTGGGATATGGTTGGTCGGCGTCTCGCTCGTGATCCGCGTCCGGCAGTTTCCAAAGACGAACTTTGGTTGCGCATACAAGCGATATGGAATTCTCTTCCTCAAGCAGATATTCAACATCTGTTTGACTCCATGCCACGTCGTATAGCAGCACTTATTGCAGCGCATGGTGGCTGCACTAAATACTGATTTCGGACGCTTAATTTGTTTCTTTTGTTTTGAAAATTTCATCATTTATTTGTATCAGTACAAGTCGTTTCTGCATTAAATTTCATTTGATTCTGATGATTCTTTCATGGAGTTGCATTTTCTACAAACAGCAGTATATATATATATATATATATATATATATATATATAAGCATTTGAATTGGCTTATTGAGAGCTATCTCTTGTGATGCAGAATTTTAATCAAGTGGTATTTTGAATCAATTAATTAATATAATGTTTAGAAGTTTCAAAATTTTGAGTTTTTGCAATTTTATTTAATTCACAGGAAGTTAATTTTCTTTAAGAAAAAGAAATATGAATTTTTGGCATTAAAAAATCAAAAAGAAATTAGGGGGGTGTAGACCTATAAATATAATTCTATTTGTTGACCTATAAATGCAATTAATACTCTTTAAAGATACTAATATAAATATAATTAATACTTTTGTTTAAGATATATTTGTTCAATTTTTAGATGCAAATTTAATGTAAAGGAAAATAACTTAATGTCTATTTTTATTTTATTTATATAACTAAGATATATTTATCACTATAATTTCAGGGATTCTCCAGAATGATTAGCGTCTACATAACTGGGCATTCAAACATTAAAGGCTTTTTTTTCAGTTAGAATGCGCTATTGTTATTGCTTCATTTGTTTTACAGAATTTCGAGTTAGCATATTCTGCATTCAGTCTGAAAATGTTTGCTTGAATACGTTTGTTTTTAATTTTGCCTTTTAAGAACTATTTACAAAATTCTTGTAGGAAATTTTTGTATTTTCTACAATATAAATATTACAGTTTAAACTATCTCAGTTTATTCAGCAATTTTGAATAATACTCAGATCATACTATCAGAATTTCTACCCTATCATGAATTTGAAACATTTTTATTTAGTTATAATCATATACTTAAAAATGCTTTCACTTGTTAATGTTTTAATACATAGACTTTCTTATCATAATGTTTTGAAAGTTTCTATTTAATATTAACCCAATGTTTTGTGGTGTACTAGAGGATATCTTAAGGATTTAAGCATTACTTAAAAACCCAAGATATCTGGTATCTCTCTATAATGACGGCCTTGAAAAGGTCGAACAAAGCTTGGAGAAATTTATAAATCCAGATAGCGACTATGTGGAGAAGTGTTAAGAATACTAAATAAAAATTAAGTTTTTTTTTACCTTGCTTATTTTAATAATAATTATAACTTTGCTATATATACCCAAGATAATAACTAAACCTTCGTAATACTGCGGGTCAATTCAATTTGAAGCATCTTGAAACCAAGCAAATCAACATTAATAGTTGCAATTTTCAATATTATATACATAAGAATCAATTATTGTAATAAGGGAATTTTATCTAGATATCTGAATTATTTCTAATTTGAAATTATCATGCGACTTTGTATTTACATGCTATTATAAATAATAATATCAGAACAAATTTAGAAACTACGTTATAAGAAGTATCACTTTAAACTAATTTTAAGAGCATCCTTTCCTAAATAACAAGAAATTTACTTTAGAAGTAATATAAAACCTTTAGCAAAAGTGCTATAATCTCTAAATAAATCTCCATGACAGTATTTCTTTGCGAATCATATTTAATGTCCGAACTATTCGCAGGTAGCATTAATTATGCTGCTGTCCTCATTGGAGGTTGCATGATAAAAGCTTTCTCTCCGAGTTCGTTCTCTTTAACGAGTTGCCTTTACTTTGTAATTTCGACTCCCTTCAATGACAAGGTCTAACGTGGTATTTGCGATCTAATACGGGAAACACGACTGTTATTATTAGACCAGGTCACAGTGAAGTCTCGAACATCGTAAAATTTTGTTGGACATATAAGGTGATGCGATTTTTATGAGACTGCGAATCGGTATAGGTAATAAATTTCCTGCTTAGGATACCCTAACTTTATCCTAATTTAATTAACCCACAAACTGGTTGTAACCCGAATTATTTATATACGTCTCTAGATTAATAAGGAAACTTCCAAGCATTCGAGGTATTAAAATGTATGTAATAAATCTTGTACTTTTTCGGATATTTAATGAAAATCTTTTAATTGAACGTCGAATAGTAAGGGATAACAAAGAAAATCGGAACAAAAGAACGAATAGTTTTTATATCTGATTGGAGCGATATTGAGAGGCTTTAAATTACTTTTAATGAAAACAAGAGCATCACGTTATTTTTAAACAGTGATAAAAAGAATTTGAAAGTAGAATAAATCTTAAGTATATTTTAACATAATGAAAAACAAAATCTATAAATAAAATATCACAAATTTAGATTCTATTATCTATAAAATATCATATATTTCTGAACAATGCACTTTTTACTGCATAACCAATTTCAAAATAATTGAATTGAGGATTATTAAAATGAAAATATTTCTGCATTACAAAATCCCTTTCTGATCAATGAAACTATTATGTTATAATATTAAAATTTGTAAAAAAACTGAAAAGAAACCAATTCTTTTTAAAGTTGATATAAACATTTGTGTATTTTAGAATTAAACTATTTAATCAAAATGTTATTTAATGCCTACTTAAATTGAAATATATGCATACATTGGTTTTCAATTCAATTATATGGACATCAATGTAGTTTAATCAAAAACCCATTTTCAAATCGAAATTATAATTTATGCGTTTTAAAATTTCCATAAGAACACTTATTACAATTTCGAAATCCTGAAACTTAATTTAACAACTTTAAACATTTTCTGAAAATAGCAAATGAAATGGGAAGCTGTGTAAAAGTTTCTTTTCATAAATTGCAACATCAACTGGTGTAAATAAACTTAAGCAATCACAATAGTTACTGCACACGAAATTTAGTATTATACAGTAATGTAGATAATTATGAATTTTCTACGTCTTATAAATAAAGTGAAAGAGTTTCATTTAACTGAATATTAATACATAACTGCATCAATTTAGGTGAAAGATCAAGAAATGTTTCATATTAAAAATTGTATGCATGAAAGTGAATGTAAAAGCCACTTAACATATATCCTCTTACATATATGCATCGTACATATATGCGCTTTTATTAATGCATTTTACAAGTTTACGCTTTTTTTTAGATTGGGAACAGTTTAATTTTATTATGTTGCTTTTGAAGGCTAAGTTTTTGGCTAAAGTAACAAAATGTAAACAATAAGATTTTACTTTGACTAAAATACATTTTTGAATTTTCATTGCAGGAAGCTAAATTAATTGCAATATATGTAAACATCTTTTATAATCATAATTTACCTCATGCTGTATGTATTTATAGCTTTAAAAACAGTTATAATTGAGAATAGAACTTTCCCTATATTTTCGCTTGGTTGATATTTAGATTATGTAGAATGAATGCATAGAGAAACAATGTCCTCATCAATGATTTCCTGTCATTGCGATATTACAAACCGGTTTGATCGAAGAAAAATATTCAAAAACAGGGAGATAATTTCTTATAAACCATCACATTTTAATAACATTAATTTGGCACTAAATTTACAAGCCTTTTTTAAATAATATGAAGCAAAATAATTGCATAATTTATTATATTATTCAAAGTATCGACCCGATTCGAATTTATTGTTAAGTTATAAGGAACTTTAATTTTACTCCAGGTGACACAAATGGCTTAAAATTCAGAGCTCAGGTAACAAAACAAATAGAGATTATTGCTTGAGTTTTTTAAGAATATGTTTGGTAAACAAAATATTAGAAGATACTATATATTGTTTACAAAAATACATAAAAGACATTCGATAAATATTCATTTTAATAATATTATCTTACATGTAGAAAATGGATCAAATGTAAATATTTATTTTGTTTTATTCTTACAATAACAATAAAGGTATTCATCTTAGGATATATTTAATGTAATAATATGTATCATTTGCTTTAATTTTAATGTCTTAAAAGTGAATTATTGTCTAATATAATTTTTTATTGTTCACTTTAATTTTAATATTTATTTTATAAAATTAAATATTCATAGAATCATATCATGGAATCATTTGCTTTTATTTTTGTTGTCAAAAATTGGCCTTATTTTTGCATTCCAGATGCTTGTATGTGTTTGAAATACGACAATATTGAAATAGAATAAACATTTAAGTGAAATTGAAAAAATAGAAAGAGTTTACTTTAAACACTTTAAATAAGTTATTCAAAACATAGTTTTTTTTTACAAATAATGGTATTACCTTATGTATAAAAATACCATAAGGTATTCTCAGATTTTAACAATAACTCATACAATAGGCTGCACATTTTCATTATTTGAGATATATATTCGTACGGTTCCAAAAAAAATGTTATTCTTTTGAAATTGGCTTTTATCCGTAGTTTACAGCTTTAGTATACTTCTCTCTCACTAACTAACTAAATTCCCTCTCGACTTAAAACAGTATAGAAAGCATTTTATTATTAGATTACATTGTTTTCTTTTCAACAAAATGTTTTAGAACAGAATAGATTCTTTGTAACAATTTGTTTCGCTTTAAAAGGTATCGATTTATTTTTTGGCAAAAATTGGCATGGGGACTTTCATTCAGTGATCAGATCTCATTTAAATGTGTTTTCAAAAGATGCATTTATTTTGTATTACTTACTGCCTTAATATATATTATTATATTTTATTTAAATAAAAAAGTACGTTAAAGCTTCCAGGAACATCTTAGAACTATGTATCATTTCTTAGAAATATGTAGCATCAAATTTTACTGGAACATTGCTGGATTTGTTTCGATTGATGTAGGATTCAGCTTAAATTTTTGTAGCATTTATAGAAAGGTTATATATATATATCACAACCCCTCCTGCTAAAAGACTATATTAACTGAGCTTTTGTAAATGGAAGGCTGTATTTTTCCATTATATTTACTTGGAAATTTTGAAACAAATCTATCCTTCGGATATATTTCTTAAAAAAAATAATTCTTGTTTCAATGGGGGATTTTTGTATTGTGTATACTTAATTTCATGGAAAAAGAAGCTACTTTCTTCTATAGTAAGTATTCTTTTATCAAATGAATCTTAAAACAACGTAAATAAAAAAGTATTTTTGTATTTATAAAGCATTTTTCATCTCTTATCAAAATTTTGAAATATTATTTGGGGAAGTAATACTTATTTAATTTTATTTCTTTTTCAAATTTCATTAAATATTCAAAAGGAAATGTGATGAAATAATTAAGGCTCCCATTTACCAGCCATTTTGATTTCGTAAGCTTAATGTTAATCCTATGGAATTTTGACTTTAATTCTCACATCTTTATTATTTGATCTATTTGAATGCAGTAAAGTGCATTTGAAAGAGCAAAAAATAATCAATGCTTCTGTGGAATTACTTTTTTCCCACGATTTTTAAAAATATTTTTATTCTTATTTTACTTATTCGTTTTGGAGTTTTCCGGTCTATAAAGAATATTTTGACATATTTTTAAAAATCGGAGGAAAAAAGTAATTCCACAGAAGCATTCATTATTTTTTGCTCTTTCATTTGCAACTTTATTACATTCATATAGATCAAATAATAAATATGGGAGAATTCAAGTCGAAATTCTATAGGATTAACATTAAGCTGATGAAATCAAAATGGCGGGTAGACGGAAGCCTTAAACGCGCTATTGAATGAAATCCCAAGTCAAAAGAATAACCCTGCCTCAATAAGTTGCAATATACACTAATATTTATAGAAATGCGTAGTTATAGTAAATTTCAAATAAATGGAACATTAAATGTATTTATAGTATAGCAATGTAATAAAAAATTTAAAATTCATGCTGCAAAAACCTAATGATATTTATTAATATTATAATAGTTTTAAATAATATTAGTGTAAATTAATGTTATACAATTAGTAAGCAATTTGTTTCATTATTACTTTCTGAATACTGTTCAGCAACTAGAAGACACAAAAAACTTATAACTACACTTGGAAAAAGTATAACAATTTTGTATATTCATACACATACACACACAACAATGCAATTTTCAAATAAAAATATCTGTTTTAAATTCAAATATTTCTATAAATTATAAAAAAAAAGTTACTAAATATAGAAGAAATTCAAATGCAAATACCCCTAATCTCATCCTTTTATTAACATCTAAGACTATAGAACACTCCAAACAAGCTACTAACCTTAGTTTTGACAGCTTCAATAAATTGACATATTTTACCCGTAGACCCGAAATCCGGCACGTTATATTTAATGGACACTAATATATTTATTAGCAAACCAAGCTATAAGATAATATTTATTAAAAACACACTTAATCTATCGCTAAATTAAGCTTTGCTACTTGATGAGTTGAATCACTTCTACGCCAAAGAATAAAGAGTAAGAATTTCTTTTGGTCTGTTCTCTCTTTACATATTATTTTCTTAATAATTTGTATTCATAATTGATGCAATAAGTTTAGCATCATATTGTTTTCCACAGTTTCATTATTTTTCAACGTAACTTGTTCATTTCCCTATCCTTTAGATTAGGATTTCATGCATATTTAAAAAATATATTAAATGTCTGAAAACTTTTTGATCATACAGAGACTCAGATAGATTTATACATTTGATGATATAGTTAAACTAAATTGTTTTGAGAAGACTTCTTGATGTATTAAAAAGTACATCCGAAATAGAAAATTGATTTTTATTCCTTACCGTTGCTATAAGAAACATAATTTCTTAATAAAAACCAAAGTAAATATTCTTAACAAATTTTTGGAATTCCGGAACATGAAATACCTAAGAAATATTATCGTATTCATTTAAAAATATTAAATACTTGGGTATTAAATTGCATTATATTTGCGATTTGATTCCAATTAGTTTGCATATTAATTCTTATAATTTTTAATGCACACAAGAAAATAAGGCGATAGACGAAAGCAGTGCGGTAGTACATAATACACATACGCAATTAAGTAATACGTAAATAAGTTTATAATAGTCCTTCGATTATCGGCTTTTAAAAAATGTACCATACACCGAAATTTCACATTCTATTAAAGTATCACTTCTGATTCATCAACCGCTAATAAAGGAACAGAATATTTTGTTTTTAACAAAACGCGTTTTAAAGCAAAAAGACTACAAATCACATTAATAGACCTCTTTTCAAGAATTTTATTTTAATTATGATCAGAATGTGAGGTTAAAACAATCCTTGATTTCCATTCAAAGATAATAAATGAATATTCATAAATATTATTTTATCTAAGAAATAATGTATTCACCTTCAAATAATACATATATCAAAAACATTTATCATAAAGAATATTATACATCATAGAGTAACACTTTTAATAATATTTGTCCTATTAGTTTTATTGCTGTTACATATTTATACAACAAATCACAAATTTTCTGCTGCACTTAAACGTTTTAATAAAAAAAAATGTGAATTGAATTCATGAATATTTTTTCATTAAATTGCTTAAAATGTTGATAAATCAATTAATTTCTTGATAAAACTTAATTTTTATTTTTCAGATTCTCACTCGGAATATCTTAATTTTAGAGTAATATTTTAGCCCGTATTTCAGAAAATTGACCCGATACCCTCCATTGGGAAGCTGAGAAAAGGAAATTTAAAGAAAGGGGAAAGTCAATTTTATTCTTTATTGCAGTATCTACTTTCTAGAAAGCGTAGAAAAGGAAAATAATGAAATTGATCTAAAATTGAATTTATGAGGCTTCTCATTCGGCTGACTTTTAGAGTAAGCCAGGAAAGTCTCACCTTCAACGATAGCTAAAATCTATAAATAA
Source organism: Nephila pilipes (assembly GCA_019974015.1). Lineage (NCBI taxonomy): Eukaryota > Metazoa > Arthropoda > Arachnida > Araneae > Nephilidae > Nephila > Nephila pilipes. The sequence goes on from BMAW01070013.1 coordinate 34,286, forward strand.
TCTTGGAGCCAATGTCTATTATTGTTCCTCAATGTTTGTGTAAAAGAAAGTATTATTAAGCGTATTCTTTCCTGCTTTCACAATAAAATTTCTGTCGTTCCCTCTTTTATTCAGTCATGTAATTAGTGAGTGTTTGTGCAAAATAGATACAATTGTTGCAATATCTACTTATTGAGAAGAACACTGAAATTGATGCTACAATATTTAACAATTTACTTTTCACGTCTTATGGAAGATTGCGAAGTTGAATGAAATTTTGCTTCCCATGAAGCATTGTTCTCTTCTATACATAATATTTCATCATATTTACTCAGACATGTTTTCATGTTTCCGATAAAAGGTATATAATTTAACATATACCTTTTTATCACGAAAAATAAAGTCTATTCTGATGCCATAGCATAAAATTTTATTTGGATAAAAAACGTAATCAGAAAAAAAGCAAGGTTTCTAAATGGGACCTTTCTAAATGAAAATATCCTAATGGGTTTCTCTTGTTCATTTGTTTTCAACTTACCTTTCCGGGTGTGATATGACGTTATTTCACTGAAGATCCTCGGTTTGAGAAAGTAAACTAGAGTAGATTTATTGAATTGTAGTGAATAATATTGATAAGATGCATTTATAAGCTACGAAGAGTTTACATTTAAAGAGAGAGATTACAATGTTTTATTATAACGAGATTATAAGTGATCTTAGATTAAGAAAAAATAGTTTATAGCACTCAACATTTAATATGAAGTAATCATCTGAAAATGAGTATTTCATTCTATTACAAATAATGAATTATGCATAGTTTTTTTACAAGTTTTGTTACGGTTTGCCATTCATAAGGTAAGTAGAATTTTATAATAATAATATTTACATGTGGATTCGTAAACGTGTGTTCTACTTTCGAAATACGTGTGTTTTAATTTTTGATTCTAATTAAGACAAGAACATAAATGCATGATTTAACTTTCTAATTATTTTCACTGACTTTTGCTCAATAAGTACGAAAACTGATTCAAAAAGCGATCATCCCGTTATGAATGATCATTCCCACTCAGTGGAAGGTTATCTGTAGACTGGGTGTCCCTCAGGATTCACCCGTCGGCAAGACTAGTAAAATGTTTGAGTTCCGATTGATTTTGTTGGTCGTGTCTTTCCCTGTAGTCAGTGACGTAAATTGTTGTAAATACCGAACAATGACTAATTGTCCATTTTTGGGAAAACTTAGGAAACCTTTTCAAGAAACTCGTGATATGTTAACGACTTTTCACGGATTTGATGAACTGAAACAAACAGGTATTTTCAAGTGGATTAAAAACTACAGTGAGTTCTGAGAAAATTACAAGGATAATCACAAAAAAATCAAGAGTCAATATCACGCTGTTAATTGTTTTTCGCAGTCAAAAGGTTTTTTATGGGGAGTATTTCTCTGATAGACAAACAAGGAAAATACTACCTTCTATCAGAGGTCTATTTCCTGTTTTCCAAATGTAAAACATTTATGCGTTGGGCACCATTGCAACAATATTGCAGTGCAAATAAAAGAGAACGACAAGGCTTCACAAAAGCTTAACTCCTGAGAACTAACAGTGATGTATCAAAAACTGGAATGACACAAATGCATTGTTTTAAACAGAAAATACTTTAAAAGGTATAAATTGCTTTTATCCTTTAAACCGTGTTTAAAAAAGTAATTACAGTCTTACTTCGTTTATTTATTGGACAACTTCGTTCATTTATATTTCGCTCTAATTTGATAAGGAAAAAAAAAATGTGCGTAATTTGAATAACGTCCCATTCTTAACAAGGCAGCTATTAATCAAGTACATTTAATTTTGAGCAATGGTAAAGTGAGTAATGCCATGCGAATTAATATCGCTCATCTAACTTCTCCACTACGTTAAGTTGAAAATTGTTTTAATTCAATGTGCAACAGTCCACAGAACTCTACACAGAGCTTTTGAAAGAATCAGGATACGTATTCGAGAATAAAATCTAACATAAGAGCTACCTAATTTCCATTTGAAATGCCAATATTTTAAAGACCATTTTTAAATCAAAATAATTCAAACAAAAATTTATTTTTTTAAATGTCAACCTGAAAAGTCTAATCCATAAATGTACTACTTAAATCAATTAATTTATTTTGTGAATTATTTAACTGTTATTAATATGAATTGATTCTTTTGTAATAAATGCGTAGATCTATCATGAAGGTTTAATTATTACTAAAAAAAGGAGAGATCTAGATAAAATTTGTAATCCATTCAAATTTATACTTACGCACATAATTTTGTAAATTACATCTATTACCATTGATTTGTTTGGTTTTCAGAAAGCTGCAGTAACTCACAGTATGGATGAACAGTATATAGTTCTGCATTGATGGTCTTAAATAGGTAAAGAACCACTTGCAAAAAGTGTATAACTCTGCATGGTGATTACGGAGAGGGGAGTTAAAAATAATTTAAGAATACTAAGCTGTTATCTTGATTATTTTAGCAATAATTAAAACTTCACTATACCTTCGGGATAAAAACTAAATCTTTACCATACAGCAGGTTATTTCAATCTACGTCTTCCTGAAACCAAACAAATTAACATTAGTGGCTGTAATTTACAACATTGTGTCCTTGAGGATCAATTAATATCAAGAACAAATTTTATGCAGATATATCTGCTATTTCTTAGTAATAATCATACTTTAACGACTCCCCTTCGTACATCGTTCAACACGTCGCATAGGCAGTTTTTAGTGCTAATTGGAGCACGATTGTATCAAGTGGCTTCTAACTCCTAGCTATTGTACACTTGCTCAATTCACTCATATGTTCAGAATACACTGCAGTACAATTATGGATTATGAAACAGTCTGAAATTGCACTACAATAATTTAAATTAAAAATACAGATTTAAAGTAGTGACTTATGTAAAATTCCCTTCGGAGTTGGATAATCTTCAAAAAACAAAAATTCAGAATCTTTCTCGACGGAGAAAATGATTTATGTATGGAATTGCCGCAGTAAAATAATTTAGGTTTGTGAGCAAGAAGGCAATGCCAAATTTTAGATACTCCCAAAAGGCCATAAAAGATGCATTGTTAATCTTACACATGTCGTATGAAAATATTAGAATATGTACAGCAATATTTTATTTTTTGTCTTCATGTCACGGAAAAAGATTATTTAAGAGACATAATTTATTATGTTGTTAAATTTTTATCGTGTATTGTACAAAACTTTTAATGATAAAATTTATTTTGTGAAATATATTTTCCAGTTATTATTTTATAACACATCAATCAATAACTCCCGAGACTAACATTGAAAACAACATTTTTTTTGCAAATTTTTTTTTATTCACCAACATAACACCTTTTGTTAATCACCTTTTAGGGTGATACAATCGTTCTAAGACTTTTACAAATCTTTTTTTTTTTTTTTCCCAATTTTTTTTTTTTTTTTTTTTTTTTCCCTGCAAGATATGGTGAGAATAGCGATAAACAGCTTTCTGAATCATCGACTCGTTGCTGTTTTTGTTCCATTGAAAGCAATCGCGGCACCCTCTTGGAAAAACCCTTTTTCACTTCACTTCAATAAACCTTTTTCAGTAAATACACTTCCATATGATATCTGTGTCATCTCAGCAACTTAATGGAGCTTCAATTTTACGATCTTCATTATAATTTTTGTCACTTTAATTACATTTTCCGGTAACGGTTTCCACAGGTCTACCCGAGCGTTCCAGCAAAGTCATTTGTGTCGGTACACGCTTAAACTCGGCAAACCACCGACAAAACGTTGCTTTTTTGATGGACAAGAGTCCGGGTAACATTTTTTTTCAATCCATTGTTTCTTTTCGCTTGCACGTTTTTACCCATTAAAAAACAATGTTTTATCAGAACAATGAAACCGTTTTTTTCCATTTTTTAAACAAACTAAATACAAAACGACTTTACTCCAACCTCGATAACTCAGCTGTTTTCTAGTCCGATCGACTTAAAATTTTGACACGTTTGCAAGCAGTTATTACTCTAGAAAGACCTGGTTACTGGTTTACTACGAGAGCCATCTCTGGGTTAGTCTCGGGAGTTATTGATCGATGTGTTATATGATTCGTTATTTCTATTTTTGATATAAATCAATTTATTCAACAGAAACAATTTATTGTGTTTTTAGATTTATATCATGTATCTCACAGATATTTTAATGATAAAATTATTCAGTAAAAATTTTTTCCAGTTATTATTTTGTTAATCAAATAAATAATGTTTTTAATAAGAAATGAAATCTGAAAATGTTTTACTAAAAATACAATAAATGAGAGAGTAAATAAAGTTTTTATAATTATTTCATATCTTGTTTATGATATTTACTAACACTAAAGTGTGCTTTTTATCTTTCCAGTGCGTTAATAAAATTAAAAAAAATGAATAATTTCCTTCGCATTTAATAAAATAACAATCAAAGGAAAGTTATTAAACAAAGAGTGTATTTAAATCTAAAGGTTTAGAAAAAGTTAACTTTCGTAATAGACACTTTAAAGAAAAGATATTGGTAAATTTATTATCTTTTTCTTCTGATTAAGAATTTCTAAATACCTTCTAAATGAAATGAAAAATGAAATCCAATTGAAAATTTGAAATTTCTTTCCTTTTATGTAACTGCCACAGGCGTTTTGAGGAAATCAATAGAATCATTAAGGTTTTTTTTTCACTCGCAATATTTTTGCGAAGATTATCTTAAAATAGAGGGAAAATCTTAAAAAGTAAGCTCCAAAATTTTATATTTTTGATTCTATTTTTTATTTTTTTCCAACAAAATAGTTTGCGAATTAAAAGTGCGATAAATCTTCGAGCTCTTATCGATAATTGTGGAGATATCTGTTTCGTTATTTCTATTTTTGATATCATTCAATTACGATTATTTAAAGCAAAACTCATAAAACTCATTTTTAAATACTATTTTTTTCTTTGAAAAGAATCTTGGATCTTACTGAAAATTGCTCATTTCATTTTAATGACATTTTATAGATTAAAAAATATTATTTTAATTTTTTTTATATTCAGTTAATCATTTTAATATATTTTTTGCACAAATTACATAATAAAAAGAGAGCATTTTTGCTATTTTAAAGAAACTTTAATTCTGCAAATTGAAAATTATTTTGGATTAAATATTTTTCAAGAAATTACAAATATATATTTCAGCACAGGTATTGTATAATTAAATGTTATGTTCTGCTGAAAATGCAAGTCTTCATATTAAGCTTCTTATGAGCAATTTCAAAATGGTTTGGGTCTGAGTAAAATTATTAAAAGAAATAAATTCATATAATTATAACTTATTTAAAATACAAGTACACGTTTAAAAACATTAAAGTATAATTTTAAAGTTACCTATTTTTCATTAATTAAAGAACATGTTCTAAAATTTTGATTAACTATATTTTTCAATAACAAACTTTATTTGGAAATATTGATAAACTAATTCATATTTTAGTTGGGTAAATTGCTTTCAAGAATATTTAATTTTAATTATATATATATAAATAGTTGTGTCTTTAAATTCCCTTTCGATAGTCAGCACGACCTTTGAAATAAATGAATTTTTTAAAGGAAGTTGCTTCATTAAGCATTTTCTTCATTTCCATTATATTTAAATTAACCACATTTTAAGAACATTTTTCAAAAAATTACTGATTGTACTATTATCAGTTTCCAGCGTGCATTTTTATTGTATTTTTTTATGATTTTTAGTTAGAGATTTTATCAGAAGTATTTTTAAAAAACATTACAGGAATTAAACAGGAAACTAATTTTCATCTTTTTTTTTTGTAACTTTACACACCTTACTTCCCATATGAATTATTTACCAAAAAAATTACGGAATGCCCCCTTTAAATTATAACAACAATATTATAACTGCACACAAAGTAATTGGTGGCTGTATGAAAAGTGAATGGTTTAAAAACGTTCCTTAAATGTGGTAATTTTTTAGCAATACGGAGAAAGGGTCCGTTAAAAGAAATTAATTTTCATTTGTATAATTTTATTCATTTTTCATTTGGCAGCAAAAATCTTTCATGTATTTATTATTTTAAACCTATTTATTATTGCCTATTTTATTATTTCATGCACTCAAATTTAAGTTAATCTCAAGTCCTATTTTGAATTATAAGGATTTTTATAGTCAATTGAAATATTTTAATTTGATTTGATTAAAATGCGCTTAATCTCATCTGTCCCATCACTTTCATATAAAAATTTAATAACTTCTATATGAAAGGACATTTTATTTCATATAAAAAGATTACTTCTATACTTGCTTGAAAGGTATAGAAGTTTACATGTATTTTCATAATAATTTTAGTCGCTGTTATTCATATTAAGTAAATTAAATATAGGTTGTGTAAAATGAATCTTTGAATTGGAAAATATGGAGTGACAAATTCAGTTATCAAGCAAATAGATTAATTTCAGTTTTTATTGATACCTTATGAGACCACTATTAGCTTTATTAGATAATTAGGGAAGCATTATTATATTATAAATAACTCAAGACTTGTTTAGTAGATTACAATCCTTATCTGCTTATAAATATTTCAATGTTGTAACAACCCGGTATTATTTCTTTCAGTTTTCATTACTTATTAAATAATTAATCGTACAATGAATAGAAAATCGCACTGTGAGGGTGACAATGTTATTTTGAATAGATCTATGTATAATAAGTAACTCGTTCCTCAACTCTTCTATAAGTGCAAATACTTTCAATGCAACAGAATCCAACACTTAAAGTAATAACTAATTACTTATCTAATCGACACCAATCGGGTTCAAATCTTTAGTAGAGCATTACGTGTGGATTCGCTTCCTTACCATTTTGTAAGTTCTTTCTGAATTCACTCCTAAAACTTCTTAATGCCTCATTATATAACTTGAGCTCACTATCTTTGCCACCAACTAAACAACCAATTCTTATACTAAGCGCTTATCTTATATATATGAATAAATTCAAACAAATCACGTAAGATTCCAAAAGAGTTATTTGAAAACCATTATAGAAGTCATGCTATAATGTAACCTTCCTGATTCTTAAATCAAATAGCGGGAATTACAAATATTAAGAGTAATAAAGCCAAATATTACTAATAAAGTATTTTCGATAGCAAATCAAACACTGATATTTTTATATGGGAGAAAAATTCATATATATATGTGTCAATAAAAAGAAAAAAAAAGTTATAAAACCTCTTCCAGTAAGTGACACATTCCGAACTCCTCCGTCTTCCTAAATTTGTGTTGAGTTGTTATAAGTATCAACCTGGAAACGTCCTTGCTTCTTTTATTTTGTTTTCGCCGGAGAAAGTTTGCAACTCGTTACCAGACGAAATCCGTAATAGGAGGAAAGGATATTTCGCTTTAGATATCCATCTATTTATGAAAGTTGTTATTCCCAACTTCTTTATTTTGCAACTCACACTACGAGATGTCATAGATCGAAAAGAAACCATAAAATATTCTCAGAGAAAAAGAAGGAAAAAATACTTCCATTTTTTCTAACATTGATTTATCATTTATCATTTTTGACATTTACTTGCTCACGTATATATGATTTTTGGTTGGATACAATCACTTAATTCGTATGTAATGTTAAAATTTAATTTAGCATTTTTTTATTTTTAAAAATAAAAAAATGCAATATAAGAATTATAAGGGACCAAATCAAAACTTTAAATAGAGAATGGTATGATAATTATAAAGTTTAGAGCATGTCACTTGATAAATCAAAAGACAACGTTTTCTCGTAACTCGATTTCAGATCTGATAACTCAATTCTAAGGGCCACGCAAATCTAAACAAAATAATAATAAACATTTTGGATCTGGCAGAAAAATTTAAATTTACAAAACATTAAAGTATCTTTTATTCCATTAATAACAAAAGTAACAATATTTTTCTGTTGATGTTAAAGTAAACAAGGTTAAAGTTAAGTAACTCTACCCCTGGCTCTAAAATGTATCCTCAAGGGGTGTCTACCTCTGTTTCTAAATCATTGGACCTGGGGCGTTAATTGCTAGCTAATGTATAGACGGAATGGCTTGGCTTATACAGAACCAACGAGTTTACTTCCCAAGCGAACTTTGTACTCATTTACTGACTAGTTACTCATTTTTGAAAGGCTGAGTTCACCAGCTAGCCAAACCAAAACCACTGGGAATCGAACATGGGTCGACAGCTATCGCAGCCAGAAACGCTAACCGCTACACCACCAGGGTCACGATAATAATTGTAACACTCCTTACTTCTCCTATTCACAAACACATCTAATTAACATAGTAAAATTAATGGAGATTCATGCAGTGATGAAAACTAAGTTATACCTGCGCATTATTATTTAATCACTAACTTTATCTACGGTAAGTTTCTATATACGGTAAGGTCTAATTTAGTGCGTAAAATAATAATTTAATTTTACCAAACAAATAGGGTTCGAGTCTATTGAAGATTTGTAGACGAAGGTTAGAATCCTTGATTTACGTTGAACTTATCTGAATTCATTCCTCGAGCTCCTTACTCAACGCAGGTGTATTGCATATATATAACTGTGCAGATATAGATCTCACATGATGTATTAAGCTCTATTTTTTATCACTCACAAACACTTCTCTGCATATACATTCATTTCCTCAACTATTTTCTTTACACTTTAATAATTAAAATCTAATCTACATCAGTCACGTTTCATCTTATTGAGAGAGGTATTCAATTCATCATATAAGATACCTCCAATGTGCTAGTAGAAGGGTAAAAGGCGATTGAGACCATATCATAAAATTGTTTCATTTTATTTATAATTATAATGGAGAGACTTGATTTTTTAAAATATTTTTGCTACTATCAATATAAATCGGAATTGTTAATTATGAAATAATCAGTATTACAAACTTAGGAGAAATTAATTCAAGTGTTAAAATTTAAAGAAAAAATGGAAGAATAAATACGCATTTCAAAAAACCCATTTCGTAAATTCAAACAAGTGTATGCATTCATATTTTTATAAAATATCTGCTCATAATTTATATCACTCCATTTCTATCTTGAATCTCAAGCAGATTTCCCATTAATCTCAAAATAAAGATGAGTTTATATGTTTAAGAATCATGTTAATATTTGAGAAATAATTTTAGATCTTTATTATTTATGGAAATATTTAGACATGAAATTATATTTCGTTTGAAAGCTTAAAAAATTATTAATGCAAAATGCTGTTAGAAGTAGAAGATATAAACAATGCAAAAATGAATAAAAATAATAAAGAGTGACTGAAAGAATAAAAATTGATACATTTTTACGCTGAATAAAATAATGATTATATACAATTTAAAATATTTTCCTGAAAGTAATAAGTAAATATGACGAGCAATCAAATATTTAATTGAATTAAATATTTATAAATGAATTATATTCGTATACAAAAACGAAATTTTCTATTTTATTAATTTTGAACCAATTATGTGACATTTTTCCTTTTCACTCAATTAAAAAAGATAGAAAAATAAGCGACGATAAACATCTTTTGTGTGATGTTCATAATCCAAACTTTAATCCTTTTGCTCAACAAACAAGGATTAGTTGAGTTTTAAAAGCAAAGTATTAAATTCCTTTTTTATGAATTTGAATGAAAAATCGATGATTTTACTTAATAATGCTTATCACATTTTTTGTACTATGTTTTCAAGGATTTGAAGTTTTTGAAGCAATTAATTTCGCTTAGTATTCAAACGTGCGTTATATCTATTTTATCATCCTTAATATTCATTAAGAAAAAACAAACATATTTTTCATTCGATATGAGTGACATCCATTTTTTTAGTATTTTTTAAATATATTTATTTTTAATAAATTAAATAATCCATGCTCTTTTTTTCATTATCAGAAAACGTTGCTTTTAAATTAGGTCACAATCGATAATTTTAGAACTTTTATCAAATAAAAGAGAGAATAGTTCAGATGCAATCAATAATTAGACTATATAACTATGTAGAAATACGCATTTAATTTTACGCAGTTTTTGGTATTATTTTTAAAAAAAAAAACGCGTAATTTTTCCATCTTCATGTAGTAAAATTCCTTTTTTCTCATTTTCTGAATTCACCTAGCTACTAGCGACGTATTACAAAATTGTTTTCAGTGGCAGTTCTCAAATAATATAGTTATGTGTTGACAATTTTGTAAGAGCACATGAGCTTCTCGGCTTTTAATGTCCAAATTTGATTTATGTTTTTTTATGAACATTGCTTCGGGTTCGCTTACCCAGAATTGCTTTATCAATTTTTTTTTATCTTTACTCTTGGAAAAAAGAATTAAGCAAATGTTTTGCTTGCATTGCATTCAAATTTCTTTTACGTTAGATAATGGGGGATTAAAAAATGCTTTAAAGAATAAGAAATATTGAAAATTAAGATAGCGAAATTATTTTCAAGCCATTCGCATCATTGATGTTGAGGGTGTTAGTGAACGCATTAATTAAGTCCCTTTATACAATTTAACAACTAATTATGCACCTATAGTCAGTGATAAAAGTTCACGCCCTATGGCACATAAATAACGTTCTCGTAAAATCCTAAAAAGCAAGAAAAAAGAACATACGCTAACGTCACAGATCGTGGCCGAGGTAACCTAGTGTTCATGGTTACTGACTGGCGGACAGGTTTGATTTTGTCAAGTAATTGGTTGGAGCCCTGATGCCACTAAAAACTCACAGTGTAGAGGGGCTGGTAGAAGTCTCAAGTCCTCCCAATGGCACGGTGTGAAAATCTGGATAGTGAGCGGTCGGCTTAGGTATCGTCCTCGTCATTTAACTGAGGCTCAAAATTACAAGGTCCGTCACCAATACCATTTTATTAGTTCTCTCTGAAACACTGATGAACAATCAAATCAAATATTTCAACGTTAGAATTATAATAAATTTGATGGAAAGCATTAATTTATCTTCTTTCTTTAATTAGCTCTAAAATAAATTTGTAATATTAATTATAAATAATAACCAATAACTCCTGAGACTAACATTGAAACAACATTTTTTTGGTAAAACATTCATCAAATATAACACCTTTTGTTAATCATGATTTTAGTGTGATACAATCGTTCCAAACAAATTTCCAAATCTTTCCCCCCAGTTTTTTTTTTTTTTTTCGCAAGAAATCTTTTTTGTTGCGAGTAAAGAAGATAAACAGCTTTCTTAAATCATCGACCTGTTGCTGTTTCTTTTTGTTCCATCGAATCGCAGCACCCACTTGGAAAACTCTTTTTCTACTCTACCAAAAAAACCTTTTTCAGTAAATACACTCCATATGATATCTGTGGCCATCTCAGCAATCTCAATGAGCTTCACTTTACGATCTTTCATTATAATTTTGGCTGCTCTACCTTACATTTTTCTGGTGTAACGGCTTCCTGTTGGTGGTCTACCTGAGCGTTCCAAGGCCATTTAGCCGAAACTAATGTTTAAACTCGGCAAACCACCGACAACTGTTGCTTTGATGACAAGAGTCCGGGCAATATTTTTCAACCATTGTGTTTCGCTTGCACGGTGTTTTACCCATTAAAAACAATGTTTTATCAGAAATCCTTGTTTCCATTTTTTAAACAAACTACAAAACGACTTTTACTCCCAAACTCATAACTCAGCTGTTTCTGGTCCGACTGACTTAACATTTTATTACTGCTCGCTTAAAAGGTTAGTACTCTAGAAAAAGACCTATACTTGGCTTAACATGAGCGCCAATTTGGGTTAGTCCTGGGAGTTATTGATTGATGTGTTAATGATGATAACGTTGTATAAGATGTACATTATTTAAATAAATACCACATTTTCTAAATCCAATAGCAAAGTAACAAGTAGCTATTGAAATATAATTTCTAACTATGAAAAATTGTATGTACTCCGAATGAAACATATAATTTGCAGAAAACAAAAGTTTTGGTAGAAACCGTTTTAGACCAAAGACCAGCTGTGCAACGTGCGGAGGGGCTAAATGTTAAGATTGTTGAGGTCTCAGCACGTCCATTGGTGTTGTATGGAAGTTTAGATTGGGAGGTGATAGATCTGTGTTGTCTTCTGACACTCTGAATTGAGGCCCAAAATTAATACATCAACTCAATAACTCCCTGAGACTAACATTGAAAATAACATTTTTTTGCAAAAAGTTTTCTTATTCATCAACACCTTTTGTTAATCACCTTTTAGGGTGATACTAACCGTTCCAACGCTTTTCCAAATATTTTTTTTTTTTTTTCCCAGAAATTTTTTTTTTTTTCTTTTTTTTTTTTTTCGCAAGAAATCTTTTTTTATTATGACAGCGATAGCTTCAGCTTGAATCATCCACTCGTTGTTGCTTGACCGATCGAAAGTAACGGTGCACCCACTCTAGAAAAAACCTTTTTCATGTCTGTGTTTCATGAAGGATAGTAAATACACTTCCATATGATATCTGTGTCTCATTCAGCACCCCATTTGAGCTTCCACATGATCTTTCTTACTATAATTTCTTTGTCACTTAAATTCCACTTTTTCCTGTGTAACGGCTCTTGTGGTTCACCGATGGTTCCGCGGCCATTTGTAGTCGTGGTACGACCATTGCTTTTAAATCCTGGCAAAACCACCGACAAATCGTTGCTTTTGATGGACAAGAGTCCGGTAACATTTTCAATCCATTATAAGCCAAACGGTGTTTTACCCATTAAAAAACAATGTTTTATCAGGAACACGAAACCCGGTTTTTCCATTTTTAAACAAAACTACAAAAACGACTTTACCTAAACTCTCGATAACTCAGTTGTTTCTGGTCCGATCGACTTTAAAAAAAAAAAAAAAAAAAAAAAAAAAAAAAAAAAAAAAAAAAAAAAAAAAAAAAAAAA
>BMAW01070019.1:5039-16384 GCA_019974015.1 Nephila pilipes
TTTTTTTTTTTTTTTTTTTTTTTTTTTTTTTAATAATTATTATTAAATTACTCAATTAAATATAAGAATTAAAGTGAATGATGAAATATCAGAAATGGACAATAGTAAACTTTTCCGATATTAAAATTAAGGAAAACGATAAATTATTAAATTGAATATATTCATGCGACATATAATTAAAATTGAAGCAAACGATAAAAACAATATTGAACAATGATCTGAAGCACTCAAAGTGATCCAATTAAAACAACAGCCCCTTGGGTGGCTGAATATTTCAAAGACGTCTTAGCCTATTGTTAGGGATCAAACTGGAAACGCACATTAAGCTCGTAACCTTACTACTACGCAACCTAGGTGGTCCTGAAATCAAACTCTTCATAGCTTCATTACAATTACAGCTTCATTCCAAATGACGCCCTTTAACTTACCGATCATAAATTGACCAGAAATTATTCCTAAGGACGAATAAAATTCGAATTGCTTGTACGTGCATACTGGGGAGAAGCCTTTTTAATTTGCTTCTGTTAATTCAGACTTCAATTTAATTGTCTGCTTAGGTGTAGGAATACATCCGTTACAGAGTCTGTCTTTTTGTTCTCGCATCTTTTGTTAAATTCTTAATCAGTTTGAATAAAAAAGTGTACTGTTGTGCAGATGCTGATAAAGGTTTGTACGGGATCCGTACTTGGTTATTACTGCTCAAATGCTGTAATATCTCGAATTTATTTCGGTATTAGTGCTAAATCTCATTGATCAAGAAAGTTGGTGCAACTCCAGTCGAGAATTTACACCATTCACTTCTAATCCAATTATCATTTGGCGACATTTTTGTGGTTTGGCAAAATTGGTTGAAAAGTTTTAGCGGAGTTCATTTATGGCTCCCGTCTACACGCCATTTCGATTTCGTGGACGTAATGTTAATCCTATGGAATTTTGACTTTAATTCTCACATCTTTGCTATTTGATCTACTTGAATGCAATAAAGTACATTTGAAAGAGCAAAAAAATAATGAATGCTTCTCTGGAATTACTTCCTTCCTAAGATTTTTAAAAATATTTTTATTCTTATTTTAATTATTCGTTTTTGAGTTTTCCGGTCTTTAAAAAATATTTTCAAATATTTTTAAAAATCGGAGGAAAAAAGTAATTTCACAGAAGCATTCATTATTTTTTGCTCTTTCAGACGCACTTTATTGCATTCAATTAGATCAAATAGTAAAGATGGGAGAATTCAAGTCGAAATTCCATAGGATTAACATTAAGCTGATGAAATCAAAATGGCGGGTAGACGGGAGCCTTAAGGTTTCCGTCCGCTGGCCATTTTGATTTCGTGAATGTAATGTTAATCCTATGGAATTACTATAACCAACCTCAAATCTATACCGTTTTATCGATTTGAATGCAAAAAAGTGCCAAAAAACCCGGACATTAATCATTAAAATGGGCATAAAAATAATTTTAAAATTAGAGGAAAACTAATTTCATTATTTTTTGCTCTTTCGAATGCAATTTTTTGCATTCAAATCGATAAAATAGTATAGAGATGAGGTCGGTTATTGTAATTCCACAGGATAAACATTGAATTCATGAAATCAAAATGTTTGGTAGACAGGTGACTGGCAATTTCGTTATTCTGTCAAGAGTCCGTTTCCACTTCTGATGTATATAGACTTCTTTATGGGAGGGGGTATATTTTAAAAAACACATCTCGACGGAAATGTATATGTACATTAAAAATTGATAGACTTTTCTTTCAATCTGTTGCTCTATGAGGGGGGGTGGGGTGAATCCCAACTCTCACTGTTGTACGCCACTGGTTTCCATGAAAGAAGAATAAGAGGAGAAGGGAGCATCCCATTCGCCAGTGTCACGAATCTTATCTTTTCTTGTCTGCGTGTGCGGAAATAAATATCTGCTGTCTACAAAACCTTGCACAAGGCTTGTCAGATAGCAAAGACCAACTGAGAAGGAGTCAAACGATTGACGAATTGTTGACCGTTCTACTATAATGGCATTGATAATAATATTTATGTTAGGAAATTTCATGTTTAGATGGTAAACAAGAATTATCTTATATGGATGAAGATTTCAATACTTCTAAGAACATTTTTCTAAGTTTTCTTGAAGGCTCATTGAAGGGTGTAAACAAAAACCTCCATGTTACTTAATTCCTTTTAGAAGCAACAACTTGCTTCTATTTTTAATTTGTATCATAAAATGAACAATTTGAACGACGGATTTCCTGTTTGTTAAAATAGTACGATGTGTTGCATTCGAAACTGAAGAGGCACTATACAAATTTCAGTTAATAATATTATTTTCTGAATGTATTAAAAAATATTTCGGACATTATCATGACATTAGTAGTAAAAAGAAATCGAAGCAGATGCTTCGAGATTTCTTAGAATCATAACGAACGTTGGATTGGATTGTTTTATTAACGTTACACTAGAAGCAACACGAGGGCTATTAACGACGGACCTCGTAATTTTGAACATCGGTCAAGTGAAGAGAACACCCCCATCTCCTACCTTTTTCAACACTTCAACGGGAGGACTTTGGGCATCGACAGATTTAACGGGCATCAGCCCCGGCTACACGGTGGGTCTTTAGTGGCATCAAAGCTTGAGCCGCGACTCGATGAAAACCGTCGGCTACGAGACCGCGACCATGACCACTAGGCTACCGCAGCCACCATTACGAAAGTCAGTTGGTGTATTACTGGTAGGAATAAGGTCAGACTCAATTGTTGCGAATCATTCGTAACAAAATAGTGTGGGAACGTTTTCAGAACTTTTGAAAACTATAAGAGAGACCATAAAAAAACCATAACCATTTTTTGAAATGATAAACACACAAACAAAGTTTAACTATCCATTAAAATGACAAAATAGTACCTTGCCTTTGAAGTCTCCTAAGAAAAGTTTAAATAAAATTTAAATTTTCAATAAATATTTATATTTATTATAATAACGAAGAGAAATTCTCCTCCATTTGAATTTGATTCTATATAATCTGACTGTACTGTAGCGTAGGCTATAGATAACCCCCGCCAAAGACTTTTGCTTTGAACCCCCGCTTTTTCCCAACTTCCCATTCAAAGTCCCAATAAAAATTTTATAGCTTAAAAGCCATAAATGAGCAAAGTCAGGTGGCTTGGGTCAGCCACATTCATGAGCATCTGACTCTGTTACACAGGTGGGGTAGAGTTGAATCCTCTTCGTGAGGTATTGTTGACCCATGACATTGATATATATGTGAATTTAGGGCCTACCCGTGTGACGGCCGATATCGGCTTCGCGTGGGGAAAACTGACATTGGCCGATAAGAGCAAATGGTGTTACAAGGGACAAAATCGGAGTTTGTCTTTGATTGGGTGGTTCATTCAAAAATGAATATAAATCAAAAGGGGTGTGTGAGACAAACCTACCCGAGGTTTTAAAAAGGGAGAAAAAGAGGAAGTGGGATTCCGGCCGGGGAGCGAGAGAGGGTTCCAGCTAGAAGTTGGAGGCTATTACCTGCTCTTGCGATTTCAGAACTAAAATCGAACTGCATTTGATATTAAGCTTTTGGTGGTATTTTAAATATATGCTGTGTAGCTATATGTGTTTGGACTTGGTGCGAATAGAAACCAGACGGAAACGCCTAACTAGTATATAATCCATAGATTTGTAAAATAAAGAATTATCTTCTCTTAAGCTGTGTGATCCCTTCACGCTACCGCTTCATTCTACGCATTCTGGGGTCACGACGTTACAGTACCAATACCTCGCATGTAGGGATGAGAAGGGGGAAAAAGAACAACCTATTCATTTAAAAGAGCGAGAACACCTTGTTCTCGAAAGTCTTGCTGTTCATTTCCTCAAGAGGCACAGACCAGTTCTTTCTTTGTCACGCAACTCATAAGTTCTTTTCGCCTCTGAAAACTGTTCACTCGTTTATTTTATTTTATTTATTTATTTCGTCTTTCTATCTGTCTAATCCTCCTTCGCACGTGGTAATCTATTCAATTGTTTTCGTCATATAGTCAGCTCATTTGTTCTTTGTGTGTGGTAATTTTTATGTACGTTCTTTAAGAACACATTTGGTTGATAGTATTTTTGAGATACGGAACAACAAAGGATAATACCCTTAAGAGCACATTTTTCACCTTCAGTATGGTACTGATATACTGTAATTTCTATTTTTTTCTGTGAGATATTTAAGTGGTTGAAAGTAGATCGCGTGGTTTCAAAAAGTATGCAAATATCTTCCACATATATTACTCTACATAATTTTACGTTTTTGAGTAAGATTTTTTGCACTTGGTGAGATTATTCGCAGATGGAAATTTCATTAAAATTAGAATTTAAGTAATTATGCAATACAACCAGCGTAGTATGATAGGACCTATTTTCTTTGAATCTTATAGATGGCGTTGCCAGACTAGGTACCTTTATTGTTCTCTCCACGTAGGGATACAGAAAAAGTCCAGTAAGTTCGGAACAACTCGAAAAAGTAAGGTGTACTCTACCGAGCAAGATTTGTCAATAACTATGCGGCTGTATATATGCGTATAAAATAGAATTAATATTATAATGTGAGTACCAGTTTTCGTAAGACTCAGGCGTAGAAATAAATAATCTAATCTAGAGACTGGTTGTTCAGGATCTGCTAAAGATTTCACTCCTGATGATTTTCGTAAGTAGTCACAGCCTCATAAATAAAATGTATATATGAGCATAACTAGTATGATACATTTTAATGAAATGGGAATTTACATATTTGAATGATTTATTTATACAATTATGATACACAGTGAAGGCAAAAAAGTTTCCACGCATGCGCACTTCATTATCACCAGCTGTCTGATTCCATTAAATGCATTAAAATAAGAAGTGCACAGATTAATATTAACATATCCTGTTAGATATTAAATTCTGAATAAAACTTGCTTTTATTCCAAAGTGATTTTTCTTTCTTACTAACGAGTAAAACTGTCAAAATGTTTTTTTTAGAAAATCTCTTTAAGGTGTATTTTCTTAAATTCCTACCATTAGCTCACACACACACTCTCTCTCTCTCTATGTATATCTTGCTCAAATTTTCAATCGTTAATAAAATACTTTTTATTCCTCCACTCAAGTTCAAATACACTTTTTTAAACTAGTATAGGATGACACTTGATGTTAATACAGTTTTTTCAAATATTAATTCATTTAATCAAATTTATTTGGGGAAAATGCAGTTTAGCCCAACCACTTGGATCGATTTCAAAAATTGAAAAACTTGGTGATTTTTTTTTTTTTTTTTTGCCTGAACGTTAAGTCCGCGAAGTGGACCAGGGTAGCCACATTTGGCAAAATACCGCCAAATAATTCCTGTCACCAAGGCTGGTTGGGCTAAATTGCATTCCAACCATTTAATTTACCGGATGAATTAAGAAACAAGCCAATGCTTCTACCATGTCATTTGTCTTGCTATGGCAAATTTGGTGCAGTGTCGGTGTAGAATCTTCATGCCTTCGGATCGAATCTCTTCGAAGCATGTAATTTTTTTATTTGATTTTCAAAAAATTAATTTTAGTTTTACATGGGAGAAAATTTTTTTCTCTTATATAAGATATTTAGCGGGATATAAATTTAGGACTAATAAATGCCGTCAGTGACGAAGCGTGTAGATCGCTGGAAAAAAAATTCTTTCCCTACTTAATATTTTAATTCTGTCATATGTATATAAATATTTATATTAATTGCAATTATTTAATAAAAAGTAACTAAAATAAAAATTTTCTTTCTTGACATAAGTAGGAATTGACTTAAATTTTTTTTTTTGTATTACTTGTTATTTATTTGTATGCTAAACATATTTTTATAAGAAATCACACTGTATACAGTTATTTGAGCTCAGCTACTGCAGTATTAAAACACGATTTGATAAAGAACAAGTTGAAGATTGATTTTAAAAAAAGCAGAAATAAGAAAGAACTTGGCATCTACAAGACATTTTTCTCATCTTTCTCTCTCTCCTAGCCATTTCGCTCTACTTCCAGGATTTCACCGATCTGACCCAACCACTGAGAAGAGTTCGAATAAAAATCCAATAAGGGATATCCACCAACAGCGTGGAAGTAGATAAAGGGCAAGAGAGGGATATCTGTCTACGGAAGCAACATCCAGGGGGTGCCAAATTGATTTTGCGATGCACTAAAAAGTAAATAAAAACAAAGCATCCTTAGTCCATAATTCCATCAGTATGAGGACATTTTCTTTTTCTTATGATTTTTGACTTTCATCTTTCCTGAGATCCTCCAAGACATGGAAAAGATTATCAGCCTTGTCTTTGCTAAGTGTTTTGCGGGAGATAAGCCACATAATATATCTTAATGAACTACTGGTTAAATTTCAGGCAGAGAAGGCTAGGAAAGTTTCGTTTTGAAATTGATAATTACAATTAAAGCATGGGGGTAGGGTGTTACATCGAATTTTTTTTTAACTTTATACTTGCATCATTTTCAGGTTATTATATTAACCCTTTCACTACCGGAGGGAGAAGAAAGAAGTGCTTCTCTGGGTCCGCGGACTGCACGCCGTGCCCAGACGATTTTAGATATTAAGCCTAACTCCCTAAGAAAATTCCTCTAAAATCGGCTATTCATTAGAATATTTAGGTTTTTATATATATTATTTAAAATGCATTATATATATATATATATATATATAACTTTAATATATACGAAAGGAAAAAAAAAAAAGATTTCATCGAAAATAAAATGTTTTATACATAAAATTATTACATAAAAAATCTTATCTTTTAAGAAAATACAAAATATACTTACATTTGTTATTTAAATTTCATGGTGTAATGATGTACCATTACATGAAATATTAAGATATAAGAAATGAATCTTATTTTGCTGTGTGGCGTTATTATAAAAAAAAATTCATCTATGCATAGTCCGACGTCACATGTCATACGCATACCTTGTCAACTTTTGGCGTTTCACGCAGGATTTTGAGCAAAGGGCACATCTTCTTGGTCTCCCCCCCCCACACTTTTAATGGCTATGTACATATTTGGATTCTTTTCTCTAACATCACTGTCAGATTCATGCATTAATTCTCAAATCACAGTATCGGATAAATATTTTCTTTTCGTCATGATTGTCGCTACAAATAAAAGCCGACCGAATGAAACGAATAGCTGAGAGCATTTGCTACCCAAACCCCTAACCCCCACAAACATCCATAAATTCTCATTCGAACTTCTAAGAAGCAAGCAAGAAATAAAAAAGCAAACCGAAAGCAAGTGCCCCCCCCCCTTTAAATCATGTCATTACATTTAAAGAGCTGCGCCGCAATTCGTGCTTTTAACAATTACCCCCCTCCTGATTGCCAGAAGGGAAATCTAAGCCCATATCACCAAGGTCAACACTCCAAATAACCTATCTAAGTAGATTTCGTGGTGTCGTAACGCCATATAGTAACATTAAAAAAATCAAATAAAACGTTATCATCAAGCTTATTCTATTGATACGTTGGTCTGTAGCAGGCATTCTCGGAGCGTATCTAATGTGATATGCTGGCCACAGGAGAGCAAACGCGATCGTATCGCATATGTGAAACGCTGGGAGTGAACGGGTTAATGTAGTTTTTTAAGTTCTTGTAACGTTATATATTTGAAAAATGTTTTGGAATAATCGTATTTTTGAGTTAACATCGATGTCTTAATTATTTTACTTCGTTCTACTTCATAAATTCAGTGAAAACTTGGAAATATACGCATAAAAAAAACCTCTAAAAATTAAATTATTTAAAATTATTTAAAAAATACAAAAATACGAAATTTTTTCTTGAAATACTGTTATTTCAAATACAGATTCGAAAATTTACCTTCCCTTAATCATTGCATTTTTGGAGAGTGAGCTGAAAACCCTAGCAACGCCTATGTCCACCGATTCTACAAATCCTCGCCAAGCCCAATAACAGTTTAGTTTTTATTAACGTCGCACTAGAAGGAAGATTGGAAGCACTAGAAGCAAGCTATTGGCGACAGACCTCGTAATTTTGAGCCACGGTCAAGTGACGAGGACGACACCTGAGCTGGCACCCCCTCTCCTAACTTCCACACCACGCCAACGGGTGGACTTTGGGCCCCGACAGATTTAACGTGCATCAGCTCCGACTACACTGCTCCAATAACAGCTTGCATAAAGGACAGAAGAGAGTCAGTTACTTATTGATATACTCCCTACACAGGGTAAAAATTTAAGAGGTGAGAAAAAACATCTAAATGAGCAATTTTCACTGTACAATGCACAGGCGGAGAGCAAGCGGTGAACCACTAGACGGCGCTGTGATGAAAAACATAAAGAGGGATTTTTTTTTTTTTTTTAATATAAATTGCCTGCTTAGAAATTTTCTATCACTCCTTAAATGTTTGCCTATCAGCTTCGAAATACGCTGTAGTAGCTGTATCTCTAGCATAAAAAAATGAATGCTTTTAAAACTTTAATCACCTCTTTTTTTTCTATGCATATACGCCACACGTGCTATTATTATTATTATTATTTTTGTCTCGTGGCCCTGAATTCTTGTTTTGTTTTATTTTGTCTAATGATATATTTTATGTACAGGTCAACTAGTTCAAACAGTCGCATCAAATCATCGCATAAATTTTTAATCTTTCTTTCACGATACTACGGAGAAATGACTAAAAAGAATCGGTGTAATATATTGTTTCAAAATTCATAGAAAAGATCACTGGGCAAAAAGCGATATGATTTTATTCAAATAATTTTTCTTAAAAAGGAGTTTTAAATTATAGCTTTTTTCTTGAATCAATTTTAATTAAAAAATACATTTGAAATTCATAAAACATATTAAACATTTTGCACGATCTATCAAATACGTAATTTAGGTGGTTTTGTGTTAAACTGACTTCTCTGACACAAACATGAGATACTACTGGGAGTTGTTCTGAAAAATAAAGATGACGATTTTTCTTCATATTTTTCATGGAGATACACTGTATGTCAGGTTTTAATTAGAAAATTCGCTTGTGAATTTCATATTATTAAGTTTATGAGACAGCGATCACAAACTGAAACCTCTGCCCATAAAGATGAGTTACCGTTTCTCAGAACTAGATTTTTAATCCTACAAATTATATCAAAAAATCAGATAAAAAGGACAATTATTTAATGAAAATTATTGAATGATGTTATCGGCATGAGAATATTTTTTTTTTATTGCAAGACACTGGATATTTAGATGAAAAACAAGAATATCAGTTCAATCCAGTTGCATATATACGTCATTAAAGTTCTGCAGAGTATTCAATCTTTTGATTCAATGGATGACAAAAATTGCATAATTATATACTACAACTGTTCAGTTTATCTGTGTGACCTTAAGTCGTAAAGAGGTCAGAACAATCTGCGTCTCTGACGTCATTCAGTCTGTCAAGAGCAGACGATCAGATAAGAGCGGGAAATTCTAGTAAATAGTTTCGAATATCACGTTACACACAATCGTAAGCTAAATTGTTTGACTCAATTTACCTAATTATTGCTTCTGAGTAAACTTGTAGGGATACAATTATTTAAATGAGGCGGAAAATAAGATATGGGAGAGTGATTTTTCAGACTATTTATTTCAACAGTATAAATGTTACAATTTAAGAAGTAAATATACTCGTAACTTCTGCTTTGTTCGGAATTCGAAAATTCTGATCGCTTCTTGTTCAGAATACGAAAGTTCTTATTTTTGTTCAAAATTAGAAAGGATTTTGATTTATAAATATTTATTATTTCACATTGTTTTCTATTTTAGTTACGGTATGATGATTATTTTCTTCGAATGTTTTCTATAGTTTTCTCGCTCAATGCAAGATTTGTAAGTCTGCTATTGTTATTTTCAAGAACAAAAAATTGTGTTTCACAAAATATCAACAATCTCGTAATAATTATGACTTAAAACTTTTGGCATTGTGTTTAAACGCATTTATATAATTTATTCGACAAACACAAAATCGATTATAGCAAACAATTTTTTGTGTGTGGATGAATTCTTATGTCTAACTATTCATTGAAGAGAAAATGAACAAGACAGTTTTGAAGGGGAAAAAAAATTAAAGAATCAATTATAATTCTGGGGTTTTGGGAAATTTACAAAAAAAACTTCTAAATGAAGCTTTTTTTTTTTTTGGAAAATATGAAGATACGAGTATTAGCTCCAGCAATTTACAAATAACAATTAAATGTAATTCGATCTAAAAATTAGCACATTGTTAATTATTTTAGATTTTAGTACTAAAAATTTTTTAGTCACTAATATTAAGATACATAATTTTATATCGATTAGCATTGAAAAAATTATAAATTAAAGGAAAATTACGAAAGTATATATGCGTTCATATATATGTACAATTATATGAAAAAAAAAAAAAAATAAATTTAAACCAAAATAACAGGCACCCATCTACTTTATTTTATGCTACTACTAGATACATTTCTATGAAGCAGATCTAATTATCATGGATAAAAAAAAAATTGCAAGCGAAGACACTTTTTGATAAGATAAAAATAAACATATAAATAAACATTTCTTTGATTATAAGTTCGCAATAATACTCCACATTCCTTGAATGTTTTTGTTTTATTTACTTAGAAAAAGAACCGGAATATTCCGGACTGGTTTTTTTAGAACTTCCATATCAGGATTCGGAAGGGGAAAAAAAATCTCTGCATTCGAATACGCATTTTTTTTTTTTTTTTTGTTAAAATGTATATCAGTTTCAACACTTTTCAAGATATTAAAAAAAAAATTCCGGAAATGGAATATAGAGGATGAAACATTTCCTCTTACAAAGTATTTTTTAAGTCGTAGTCACTAATATCTCTTGGCAAGCAAAGAAAAAAAAATGGCTGTTTGTGACCTCCCCTACCACCATTATTAGTGTTTTCACCAGCGGTTAACAGCTGCTGTTCGTTCTTTACTGGATGGAGGGAAAAGTTGAATAATATTAGGGGAGGTCGTTTGATACTGGGAGTAGGGAGGGTTCGTTTGGGGTGCCTAGCGTGGGAATTGGGTTCTCTGGTTCTGAGGAGACTGATATGGTGGGAGTATTTTCTGAGGAACTCCAAAGCCAACAATCACTCCTCGCAGTAGAATTTTATTTACTTCATTTTTCAGGCAGACGATAAACTTCCGCCCGATCCCTCGCGAAAATGCTCTTCCCTCTAAGAGTATTTTCGGATACAATTACGTGTTCGCATTTAATGAGTCGAAAAAGAAATTTGTAAAAGGAAGGGGAAGATAATTTAGGACCGTGCAATTTTCCATAACTGTTATTTTGTGCAAATT
>BMAW01070025.1:0-17916 GCA_019974015.1 Nephila pilipes
TATGATCACATCCCTACAGAATAGCAGTACCGTTTCCACGTATACACTTTATGACATTCAAATTGTATAGATTTTTTGATAAAATCTCACCGAAAAATTGATATCCAAGAAAAAAGTATAGAAAAACAATATTAGAAAAGAAAAATATTTGTTTTTAAATATTGTTAATTATTTAGTTTCTTAATTTAGCTTATCAATTTTTTTAATTACTATGACAAATAAAAATCAACAATAAGGAAACCACAGCAAGAAGGAAGCTTTTGAAGAAGTACATGAAGATAGACTGTATAGTAAAGAGAAACCATTATAAAATCGTTAAGATATTTTTAATATAATTTTAACCATATTGTCTAATTGACTAACACTTTATAAAGCATATACTGCCGTGTTTTCAGTGTGGTTGTAGTTACATGCATACGGCAGGTGTTTTTTCCATCGAAACGTAAGTTCGACCACTAAAACTATTAAAGATCTCCTAATGGTGCAATTGCTGCCTGTTGTTTATCTCGGAACTCAAATTCCTCAATTTGAGATCTTGATCAAAATTCTTGTTTTGAGATCTTGCTAAGGGGATTATTGGCTCATGTGACGCCCGCGTCAGTCTGACGGAATTCACATACACACATGATCCATTACCAAACTTCTTCGTCTCCTTTCAAAACGGAACTTTCACAAGAGGCCGCGGTAATCGATTGATGAAGGTCGTGAACACGCAGCCGGAGTTGTTTTCGTAGTAGTGGCGTACCCAGAGGGGGTGCAAGGAATCATATGCATTACCTAAGCTTTTTTTCTCTAATTTTAAATATTTCTGTTATTATACTATTATAGATGTTCTAAATTTAATCCTAAAATTTTTTTTCTTCTCTTCCTTAAATTTTTTTTCATCACGAAGATAAAAAAAAGGATTTGAGCGAAGTCAATTACTGAGAAAAGAAATAAATGACTTTGCTTTCTCTAAAAGAGTGTGTTGGCGCCATGGCTTCCCTGTTAGCGAATATTCAGTTTCGCCAAGGGTTCCAGTGCGCCATTGGGGTGGCATGAGAGGAAGGAACGCATTCCTCGCTGGGGCATTATCGGAAGTTTTAGAATGTTCCTTGTGTTCTTAGTTCAACCCCATGTGAAAGTCTGTTAATAAACTTTTGTATTATTTGTAATATATTATCATCATTAGTTTAAAGCATATTTACATACCCACCACGTTTCAAAGTGCCTCTGGTTCAATGTTTACGTAAGAAGAGAAGGGTGGGGGCATCTCTTTAAACATGCAACCTCTAAAAATGTAAGTTTTATTCTAGAGGTATTTTAATTATTTTTAACGAACTTCTCTTTTGTAAATTTTATAACTCGATAACATTATATCAATACTTTAATAGTTAGATTATAGTTGAGTTGTTAGGTTGACCTTAGGTCATGACTTTAGACAGAACGAAGGGATGATCATTTTAAAATATGTCAAGGTGAGTTATGGCAAAAGAAATTGAGAACGTGTTATGTCATATTCGGTGCATCCTTTTTCTAAGGTTTAAATTTTCATTCTTCTAATATTTTC
Source organism: Nephila pilipes (assembly GCA_019974015.1). Taxonomy (NCBI): domain Eukaryota; kingdom Metazoa; phylum Arthropoda; class Arachnida; order Araneae; family Nephilidae; genus Nephila; species Nephila pilipes. The sequence continues at coordinate 1,550 of BMAW01070025.1, forward strand.
AGTGGGGGCTTCATAATAAAGAAAGTGCAAAAAAGTAGCAATTGAGAGGATTGATATCAGATCACACTTCAATTCAGCGTCATTCATTTAGAATCGCGTACGTCCTTACAGTTTTGTGTTTAATGAAGAGTTCGAATTATTATTATGTAACAATATTTTCAAATAAACAATCGTAACTGCGAAATAAAATAATGGGTTTAATTCCTTTCACTGTAGCGGCAGAAGCTGTTCGAAAATGATCGCTACTGACAGTTTTGTTTTCGTCGAGTCGTAGGTCGCAGTCTTGGCAGAATTAAGATCCCCCGTAACTGTCAAAGTCTAACATCTTCATATGGTCGCTGTGACCAAATGGGCATAGACGTAAGCTCGCGGCCGGCGTTGTATCTGTTGAATCTTGGTTTAGAGTCCTGATGTTACTAACGATCTGCAGTGTAACGGGGGGGGGATAGTGCAAGTTGATTCATTCGAGGTTTCAACACCTCCCTGTGATGTAGAAATTTGGAATAGTGATGCCAACTCAGGTGCACCCGTGCTGTGACCTGGTGTGAAAGAGTAGTCCCACTGTAACTCATGCATGTCGTAATAGGTGACTAAAAGGAGTAACCAGAATGTGGACATCGAATCCCTGGGTATTATATGAGGAAACCTCAGACAGGTTTCGTCTGTGGACAGTGTGGCGAACGAAATCGCGGTACACTGAGACTGTGGGCATTGTTTATGTGTATCTGAATGCTAATATTTCAAAATTTGTTTCAGATATTTTAAAATGTAAGGATTAATCGAGTTTTATTATATAATGTGGTCTAGAGATCGTTCTATAATGTTTATAGTAATGATTTAAATAGCATCATGTGAGGAGTTCTAGATTAGCTTCACATGATCTGCCTTCACTACAAGTGCTGCTTTAACAGGACGGATCCAAACTTTAAGAAATTAATCTCAAAAATATTGAATTCTATTTTATTGGGATACCAAATTAATTCAGATGTGCGAAAAAAGTAAGAGCGATTTCTTTATTGATTTTTGGTGACCTTAATAAATTTGGAGAAAATATGGAGCTAATTGATCTATTGGCTTATTAAGGTTTCACTAGAAGCAAAATAAGGACCTCTGGCGATACACATCGTAATTCTAAACTTTGGTCAAATGAAGAGGAGGACACTTGAGCTAGCACACTCTCCTTCTAACTTCAACTCCATTCCAACGGAAGGGCGTTGAGCCTCGACAAATTTAACATGTATCTTACCAGATCTTCAGCGGAATCAAGACTCGAACTCCCGACTCGACCGCTAGGCTGCCACGGCCGCTTAAAAAGTGGAGCATAATAACTGTTATTGTAGTAGAAAGACTTTACGTTTCGAAAACTGTAACAACAAATTACATAAAAATTAGAGAAATGATAAATGTAAACTTATTTTTATTAAATATTTTTTTTAAAAAAATCGTAAAAATTTCTTGACAATGCAATAAATTTTAATTTACTTTCTTAAATTTGATTTTTGATGACATTATTTTGACTAAGTGAAATAAATATCCTTCAATATTTTTATTCTTATAGGAATTAAAATGAAACTAGTTATCTCAATTAAATACTCGGACATTTTTCTTTTTTGAAATGAAACCTGTTTCTCAACGAGGATCGCATGTATGCGATTTTCCCTAGAAAGAAAAAAAGAAAATAATAAAAATCCTGTTAGAGCAAATATTTTTCGCCACCGTTACGAAAAGAGCACCCCGACCTCGATCAATCGGTTACCGCAGCCTCTTATTAAAATTCCCTTTAGTAGAAACACGAGGTCGTTTAGCGATGGACTTTGTAATTTTGAAACAGGACGACACCTGAACCAATAATCCACCAACCAGCATCCTTCCACAAGATCTCAAAATGAGGATTTTGAGTCATATAAACGGTATAGTGTATAAATATCTGCATAATAAAATGACACATGAAAAATTTTAAAAAAAAAATCATAATTTGAATTCGAATATTTGATTTGTAATTTAGCACTCACAAAAATTCTGTTGTAACCTACTTAGTATTGAAATTACTCAATAGAAACCTAGAAAATATTACAAAAAACCACAGAAAAATGTAACATAATGATTCGCATAAAATGAAACCAGTTGAATCCTTAGCCAGCATAATGGTTAGACCTTAGCCAGCAAAATGGTTAGAGCTCGGAGAATTAGCAGACAGCTGCTGTACCCGAGGGTTCATTGTCACTAAATTGCAAATGCCGATGTTTCTCGAGTACTGAATCCAATAAAGAACTTTTCGGTACTGGAACTGATGCATATTAAATCTGTCGAGGAGGACATATTTATTTGATTGGATGATGATTCATTTTTAAAAAAGATTAAGTTTGGCAAGTATTACTGTATCCTTTATTTATTTAAACTACCTGTTAAAACCCATCCATCCTCTCTCGTGTATTATAAGATATATTTATTTTAAGGTAAAAAAATTGATATTTAACTTGAATATTTAAGCTCTTTTTAGTATTAATATTACTTCAAAAATAATTTATATTTTTTTATTTATATTAAAACATTATGTCTGTAAGGGTAGACAGCAGTATAGAAGCAAATAAAAGGCTTTTCCCACCATAAAATCTTTTTTCGGAATTAGGAGCTATTTTAACAACAGATAATTCAACATTATCTTAATTAACAGAATTAAAGTGACTAATTTCTGTTTATTAAAATTTTGATATTATTAAAATGTTTTGTATTATATCTATGTTCATTAATGCAAACATTAATAATATTAATAGTTTGACTTATAACTATACAATGAGAAATGTTACAAATTAAAATGTATATACAGTTAAATGGTTTGCAAAAAAATACCTTCCATCAATATGATACTGCCCTTTATTAAATATTTTGGATCTATTATTGTAACATTTATTATAACTTAATATATTTTCTTTATATTACTTAATTAATTTTGAGCCCTGACTAAAAAATATCATTTATCAGAAAAAATTATTTTGATGTTGTTTACGACCTTAAATGTGTGTGCGAATGCTAAGCAAGAAAAAAATATAATAATCAATTTCTTTTTTCGTAACATGCCAATATTCAGTGAAAACGATGATAAGAAAAACTCATAGAAAATGGAAAATTGTGACACAATGTGTAGAAAACTAGAATTGATCGCGCAGAACCCACGATCAATATTTGGTACATTTCGCCAAATGATATTAAATTTAAAAACGCCGTTCACAGAGCAGTTACTTCTTCGCTTGTTGATCGTTAATTTTTTTCTCTATTCTATTTTTCGAACATTCCTCAATGTATTCAAATTTGAGACATTTTTCTGAACGTGATCTGTTTATGTTAGGTGCAGGAACCCATTCACCTTCACTCGTACAAACCGTAGGATAAAGCCAGGGAAAAACAGAGGAGTTGAAGCAATCGCTGAAAAAGCAAGAATCTCCTTTTTTTCTTGAAAATTTCTTTTTTGTGATCAAGTAATTCACTTAATAAATTCCTTTACAAACTAATTGAAACTACTTGGTTTGATCTAATTAAATATGTACAAATTAGTTGCTATTTATTTAACTATTAGGTATTCTTATCTATTTATTTAACTAATTTTTTGCGATTTTGTCTTTTTAAGCAATGAAGTACTTCAAATAATTATTTACCTAATTTACTATTACAAATTACTAACTACTTTATGAATTAAATATTACATATTATTAACTAATTTTTTAATAACTATTACATATTGTTAACTATTTATTTTATTACATCTTACATGCGTCGTCGTGGAATGGTAGTGTTTACTTTCGCGTACTAGAGGCTGGCGTTGATTTCGTCGAGTCGTGGGTTCGAACTGTGAGACTACTTTAGACCTATCGTGTAGTGGGACTGATGCACGCTAAATTTGTTCAAGGTAACTTGTTCTCCCGTTGCCTTGGTGTGGATGTTGGAAGAGAGAGGTGCTGGACCATGTATCCCATCGTCTCTTGGCTGATGCCAAAAAGGACGAGGTCTATCGCCAATGGCATTCTTGTTGGTTGTCAGTGCGACGTTAATAAACAAAAACAAATATTACTTATTTTTTAATTTTTATTTAATTAACTATTGTGTATTATTAACTATTTTTAACTAAGCACTGTGTATCATCATCTATTTTTATTTAACTATTGAGAATTATTAACTACTTATTTAGCTAACTATTTTGATCTTCTTAAGCGAACAGTCTCCTCAAAATTATTTTTAAATAAGTCAATGTTTTGTGTGTAAAAAGTTTGAAATAGAAATCAAATGTTAAAGATCATAGGTATAATATAAAACATATGACATTAAATTTAAAAGAAGGAATCTCTTAATTTAAAGTTAATTACTTTGAACTGTATTTGTGAGTATTAGTCCGATAGAAGCATATTTGTGTAAAAGGAGTTATTTCAACCTAATACAAATATTATTATCCCAGTTCTTAGCGAACAATGTTTTAAAATATTATTAAAATGTGAATTTTTGAAAAAAAGTACTCTACGGAAACATGTAACTAAAAATCAATACTCAGAACTTGGAAACATTACTGAGAAAGTTATTAAAATTATTGGGAATACCTTTTTGTGAATGTCGTAAAAAGACGAGTTTTGAAAGCAGCTGGTTAAATACAGAAACTAACACTTTAAAAGACCATAACGACACTTGGGAAAAATTCTAAAACCTGATCGGGTGGCAAACGTAATAAAAATATGTAAGTTAGAAAAATGTAATTGTGATTAAATTAAATCATACTCAGATTTTGTAAACTGTATCAAAATAAGATATATTTCTCCTCTTCAACTATATAAAGGAAATTTATTTTGATGTTTTGCATTAGTATGTATTTTATTTTCATATCCCTGTATAAAAACAAACAAAAAAAATCAACTGTAACTATGACTGGAATTGAGAGATTTGTCAAAATACAAACAAAGGAGCAGAAAGAAGCAATAATAATTTTTCATTTAGCAATGCATTTTCGAAAATTATGCGCAAACTATTTGAAAATAATTGTCATTATTCTTAGGAAATTAAATAAATTAAATATACTATTTATTTCTTTAAAAATTATAAGACTTAAATGAAGGATTATGTAAGGATAAGATTTACAGTAAATGCAAAGTAAAATGGGATAGGAAACCGAATTTAGTTTTAAATAACAGAGGATATTTGGACCACATTTTTGTGTGCTTATTTTATGTGGAAATATAAATACTTTTAAAGGAAATTGAGAGGCTGTATTGTAAAATACAATCATATTATATGTTAAAATAAAATTTGTACACGCTCATGTATAACACTGCCACAAAAGTTTTGTAAATTTAAGTATTTCTTAGAAGCATTTGATGCGTTTTGATACTTTTGCATATCGTTCATTGCTAGATGTGTTTTTTTTATGCTGCACCGATATCTTAAACGTGTAAAATTGTAAAAAAAGATAGTTTAGATTTAAAAGAGTCTTAGAGTTTTCGGAAGCTCGTCTAATAATTCGGTAAAGGCAACAAAAGTCGATTGGTTAATTTAGAAGGATAAGGAAGTTGTCTCAAAAAGTATTTTTAGTACAAACTGATTAGTGTTGCAATATTTAATAATTTTGAAGATCAAACATTCTTCAGCAAGCTACATTCTCTACACATTTTAATCAATAACGTATTGATACTTTTATTATTATTTAATTGGAAATATATATAAGTAAAACAGGCCTATCTCTTAAAGCCATGTAAACGTTTTCATTAAAAATATGTTTGTTTGAAATTACTTTCAAAATTTCTCAAACTCAATTTGGAAAAAATACAAATTACCACGTAATGTCAAACGCACTTTTATCATATAATGTCATAACAGAATAAACAATAATTTATTTTTTTTTATTTCCTGTGTTGTTTTCTACATAGTTTTGCTTTCCTTTATTGTGTTAGAACATTAAAATTTATAATAATCATCATTATGTTTAATATTTATGGATCTATTAAATTGAAAAATAAGTTTTGAAAATGGAATAAATTGTAAATTATTACTATCCAACATTGTAAGAATGTATTTATTTTAGAGTAAAATATTTGTTACTTTAAATTCATGATGTTAAAATGACAATTTCGATAGTAATAACTTGGAAAACGATATAAAAAGACATACAAAAACCAATTTCGTTTCTGATCATAAACTATATCCGGCAAATTTTTTCGTATTTTCTCATTTCACAATAACTTTTATTCATTTATCAATATTTATGTGATAAAAATGGTAAAAGCCATTTTAAAAATAAGTGAATTAAAATTTTATTCTATGTTATAATTTATCTGTGAATAGTCAATCGCTGTATGCCTGTACGAATAACTTAATTTTCTCATTTTGTTTTAATTTAAATTTTCATATGTACTTTACATAATCGCTTGATTAAAACGTAAATAATAAAAATATAACAAATGGTCATGTAATTTTCTGTTATTCTACAATATGCTTTATTATCAAGGATGTACAGACGAAATGAATAAATTCGTATCCTCTATAGAAAAAAAAAAACTTTGATAAATCATTTAGAATTCATACACCGAGGGGGTGAAAAATTAATTTCATTCAGCTTGTTCAGTTAAACTGACGAAACCTAGCTTTCACACTAATTATTGTTATTAATTATTATTATTATAATTATTATTATTAACTAATTATTATCAATTATTTCACACTAAATTTACTATTATTATTCTATTTACTATGGCTGAAACATACGGTTTTCAATCCTGTAAATGTGATTTAGATATAAGTCTAGTTTCAAGGTGAACAAATTACAACAGCTTCAGTCCGCTCAATGAAATACTTATCGTTTACTACAGAAGGATTCGAAAATCCTTATTGCATCTGGTATTTTACACTCTCATGGTTTTGTAAGCTTTGAAAACATATAGAGTGGCCAAATAAGTTATTTTAAAATTAAAGGATATTTAGAATGATACAGAGTACTTCTATCGCTTAAAAAAGTTTGTGTGTGGAAATTTTATTCAGAAGATTTGTAAAACATCATGCTAACTAAACATGTATGCTTCATTAGATTAAAAAAGTCCTATTAAGATTGTCTTACGTCTTTTTTCTGTCACTGACCACTCGTAAACTTGATCTACTTGCCCAAACACAAAATTATCCATTCTACATATCTTTTAATTGAGTCATTTTTCCAGAACTTATTTTGATCCGCATAAAAGTTTGGTAATCGAAACCACGAATGACAATTAGTATCTTACGGAAAAATCTTTCAAAGAATCCTTCCCAAATTACTAAAATTAACTATCCGTCTTTTCAGGAACTCGGAGAGACATATTCAGAAAATGACCGAAATGTCTCAAAAAGATTAAGAGACTTGTATGAACGAAGATATGAAGAACTATTCCCAAAGAGAAGTGTCGCATTGAACTTTCTGAGAGGTCTCATCCTGATTCTATGCATTTCGTGCTTTTTATATCAATCCACGAAGTTTTGTATGCTTTATCTCACGTATCCTACAACCTTGAGCGTGGCAGTGACGAGTCCTAAGGTCATCATAAAGCCGGCATTCACATTTTGTAACAGTGGTTTGTAAGTACTTCAAATTGTATAAACGATTTATATTAATAAAGAGAAAACATTCATAAAGCTAAAGATTAACACTTGGAAAAGCAAAAAAAAAAAAAAAATATTAAATAGGTAAATAAAACTTAAAAGATTAAAATGAATATGGTTTAATGAATAGCTTTAAATAAAATTTAAATAAATAATTCTTATTCAGGTTCCACTAACATGCATAATGAATCAATCAATCGAGAAGAGTTTCTAAGACATTTATAATAGTGTGATTATTTTCATCCTTTACCAAGTAATGAATATGAATCTGGTTGATTTTTAATTTTTTTATTTTCAGAATCAATCGAACTTATTTTTGTAACGAATATCTGAATCTATGTATGAAACCGAGAAATTTGACACAGTTCTGCGAAAAATATCCTTTTAACTGTCAAGGTGGTTTGACAAATTTGATGGTTGGTACTATACCTCATTTATTTCTTCTGGGTCTATTTTATTCGAAAACTATATGCATAATTACTTATTAATACATTTACTTTTTTGAAGGTACTAGTACTTAACATTTACTTAATGTGTTACTTAAAAGTTATATCAATGAATGAAATGGCAACTAAAAAAATAAACCGAAGTTAAGAAGGTATGTTCTGGAAAATTAAAATTATATTTCCAACTACATTAACATCGTACAAACACTGATAAAACTTGCAGGAAATGTTTCTATTGAAAATATATTATTAAATAACATCTTATAGATATTATGCACTATTTCAACATCTGCTCGACTTATGAATTTAATCTGGCATTCATAGATTCTTCCGTCAAGCTCATTAATATGAAATAATGATTTTTTTATTCACATAGAGAAACAATAAAATAAAATATTAATAATGTGATGTGAAATTTGTAAGAATAAATTTATGTAAAAGGTTGAGACTTTAAGAAAACCTAATTTTTAAGTTATTAATTTATGAATCATTTATAACGTAATATATATTAATAATAATCAGATATATGCTACTTGTATTTATAGCTATGGTTTTAAAGTCCGTTTTAATTCTGTTGACGTAGATGATCTTATTAAAGTTCTAAAGGACATTTGTAAGAAATTTATAAGATTATTGCATATATAGTGTTTAATTATTTAGTTATGTTAGTCTATTACGACAATTATAAACTTTAAATATTATGATTTAAAATAGATTAATTTTGGCCTGAAAATAATTGTTTAGCTCCTGTTTCTTTACATATTTCTGAAGATAATTTTGGATAAAAAGAAATTTTGAATATTTAGATGTATTGATGATGTTAATTTATTTCAAATTAATATTAACAAGAAACTTAAACCTTTCTTATCTTTTTTATTCAGTTTACGTAAATTGATTGCTGTGTTAATATAAATGAATCTGTATGCTTATATATTTTTATTGAAATAGGAGACAGAAAAATTCCGTAAAGTATATATTATGAAATTGATATATTTTTCTTTAATATCCATTAAACATCCTTTTGGGGTTTTCATTAATCTTGACATTTCTAGAAATTTAAAGTATGATCAATTATTACGCTATTTTAAACTTGTAATTCAAATACAGGATATTTGCCGTAATTTGAATAAGTGTTAAAAATTTACTGTTGGAAGAAATTCTTTTAAATCTTATTAAAGGAAACTTAAGGTGTAATATCTATAAAATTTAACTATTTTTCTTTTCTTAAAATTATTTTTAATTTTTTTTCTTTTTGAAATTTTATTTTATCTATTTCTAAATTTAATTTTTAAACTATCATTTTTAAATTTTTTCTTACTTTGATGTTATTTTCAATTTTTATTTTTATTTCTTAATCCTTCTTCTAAACTATTATCTTTTCTTTCTTATAGACGGTATGGCTACATTTTCGGTATTAGCGAGAGCAGAAATATCTTGCTTTTAAACGTTACATTTGTGTTTCGCTGTTGCTATGCATGTTGTTTCATGTAAGAATTTTAATCCTTTTTAATTTCTTTGAACAATTTCGAATTACTTTTTATTTGTTTTCATTGGTTACAGAACAGATTTACCTTTTTGTTTCTCTGTAATATTTCAGTTGATTTTTATGTTTTTTTTGTACCTTGTCTTTCTGATTTTATTTAGAATTTTCATATTGGTTCGTAATGTTTTTCTGTTGGGATTATTACACCAGAAAAATATGAATAATCAGCTTATCTGTCAAAAGCCAGATGCAAAAAAAAAATGTCAATGTTTCTTTTCTACAGCACGTGATGAATGAATCTTTACTTATAAACTGTAAACTAGAAGGTTCCTTAAACGGCACCTTAAAAAGGATCGTCTTCGATTATTTATGTATTGCTGAGTGAATTGAATTCTTGGTTTCCCGACATATTGCATCAGAATACCTGAGATAACCACCCAGATTCACATTGTTTTTGAAACTATATTTATACTCATAAAGAATATTAATTGTAATAGTACAATTGTTCTCAGTTCTCATAGACTTTATTTAAAAATAATATCTATCAATTGGATTAAAAGTGTTTTAAAAAATTTGAGTCAAAAAATGAAATCTTCAAATGAATAATACATCCAAAAGACAATACGGGTCCCATTTCTTTAAAATATCGTAATTCAGAAATATTTCAGCTCAAAATTGTATGTGCTAAACCTATTGATTATGCCATGGTGAGTAATCAGTTACAGAAAGAAATTATCATTTGACATTTGTCATCATTATCATTTGACATTGTGACATTTTGTCTTATAGAAGTTGATTAGTTCAATTAATTTGTGAATATATGAAAACTTATATTCATTTATAATTTTATAACACCGTTAATTTCTGTTTGAGTTCTTAACCTCCGAATATTCTTTTATAAAGCTGGGAAAATAATAGCAAAAGTTATTAAGGATGGTAAACTTCTCATTATTTTTGACAGCTATAAGCATTTACCTAGGTACGCTAACACCAACTTCAAAATATATATAAAATATTTGAGGTATGTGTAGTAAAATGGGAAAAAATATAATAATTATTTGCAAAGCAGAATCCTATAACAAAAGGCATGATTATTATTATATATATCAGAAGAGAACCTAATATATTCTTAATTTAAATAGGATATAAACTCTAGTTTAGTTAAAATTGATTTCACATATAACTTCACATTAGACTTGAGTCCTGATGATGTATCTCCTTTTTATTGATTGATTATTTTTAACGTTGCATTCAGAAGCTACACGAGTGCAATTGGGGATTGACACTGTAGTTTTGAGCCTTGGTCAAGTGACGAGGACGACACCTCTGGTGTCATCCCATTTTCAAACTTAGAGTCTCAACATATTTAGCGTGCATCCATTCATTACATGGTGGGTTAGTGGCATCAGAGCTTGAACCCACAAAGAAACAGATTTAGCACTGGTTACGAATTCACGACTGTGACCACAAGGATTTTGCGACTAAGACAATACATCTGGAGAAGTCCAAGCCAGTGGAAGGCCTTATACACTCTAATCTTAATAAATTCTATGCTGTGTGCTGTTTCATTCGATAGGGGGCATTTTTTTTCTTTCGTGATTCTCATGAGCAAAACGCCAAGAGTTACTTCGATGATATTTACCTCCCGGAAGTATTGCTTTTTCTCTCTCAGCATTTCTGAATCAACCGTCCGAAAAGTAATTGTTCATCTTCTTCGAGTATTAATTTCGACTTATTGTCTATATACTTTCTAAGCTGGATCCTCAAATACTTCATCGAAAGAGAATGCTTCAGATCTTTTGAATAGGATATCTGACCTCTGAGATCTGTCCCATCTAACTGAAATATTGCAAAGAGACAAAAAGATCCTGCAGTTAGACACGCACAAACTTTATGGATCAATACCACACTTTATGGATAACACCTAATAACAACTTTATATAACGGTCAAAAACTGACCAAATTTTGTTAGTAAATTTTTTCAATGTAGCCTTATCTTCTGATGAAAACATAAAGTTCTTCTGAAATCTTAACCTTTTATTTCAATACACCCAAATGGTAATTAACCTCTTTTTGCACCTAATGCTTCGTGTGCACATACTACTGCATGGTATTTAGAAAAAAAAGTTTCAATTACCTTCTGAATTGGAAAAGACCATACCTATATGCTGTTGAAAACATGATAGAAGTTAAAACACAATCAGTAACAGTTTTAATGAACTTGGCAAGGTCACTCTCTTAAAATTTCTCTGTACATTGTGTTTATATTATAGATTTTAGAAATGACTAAATAAAAGTTTCCAAAAAAATCAGTTTTTACTTTCTGAAAACTATATTTTATAAGAAAAATGGTGAAAAAATTAATTCGATTTAACACGTTCTAGAGAAGATTCAGAAATGTAAGATAAGTTTATTTTCGAAATATTTACAGAATTATATATTTTGGCAGAGAGATGGTGACACTTTTTTAGTGACATTTCGCTACTATAATTAGAAGTCACATGTTTTTAACTGTACTAATTATGCAGGAAAAGTTTTGGATTCAAAAACTTACTAATCTAGAGAAACTAAAATATATTACAGTTCATTCCAGTTTCATAAATCATTTGACGATTTAAAACTTGGGATGTAATTCTGTAAACACCTTATCATGAATTTCATGGATGGAAACTGAATAATATATGTAATGTAAGATTTTAAGAACAAATTTCTTTATTAAAAATATGTTCCAACAGCTCACATTTAAATAAATTCAAACTATGTATAAGAAATTGAGAAAATCAAATATTTTAAAAGTATTGAGCAATCAATTTTTAAGATGCCATAAGTTTAGATTATTTTAATTAATTAATTAATCGGAAAATTCAAAATGCAAGAGAAATACTCTAAAAATGATATATATCCTTTTTGAACCGATTGCTTATATTTATTGTGTCTTTCATGCATATGTATCTTAATTCATTAGTATTGTAAAAATATAAGGCTTTCATTTGGAGCAAAGATAAGAGTCCTTCACCATTCCCAATCTGATGTGAGTTATGTGTTTTATACGGACTTGTATGATAAAATGTCGCAATAATTTTCTTCAAACCAAGACCGAAACTTAATGTACTTTTAAAGGAATTATCTACTAAAAAGTTCCAAAGTGACAGTGACATGAAAATACAATTAATGAGAATGTTATGAAAACTAACATTTTTAGGTAAAATTCTGTTATATTTAATTTTATTTGTCCTCACAAAGTTTTATGTTTGAGGGATCCTTTTTTATTTAGATTCCAAAGAATGATGGTTATGATCATTTTCAAAGGGAAGAATTAGAAGCTTTACGTCACATACTTCTTTTCTCTAAACGCAGTCGTAAAAAAGGAGATCCGTGGAGTTTAAGTGTTGTAAGCGATAGGATTGATATCCATTTCATATACTGAAGCACAATTCATATATTCATTACACAAGCACTTAAAATATTACTCATGGGTAAAAAGGTATAAGCCCATTAACTTGAAGTGATAACTTATGAGAAATGCAGGCATAAATATTAAAAAAAATATTTCGATGTAATTCCTGATCAAAAATTCTGTAATTTTTTTTGGTGGGGATATCTAAAAAACAAGGTATATGAAAATAATCCCTAATTGATGGTGGATCTGTAATTGCTTATTACTCAAAAAGTACTAGAATTTATTTCCTGTGTCATCTATAAACTGTTTTCCCAAAATATGAGATAACAAGTTCTGTTTCGCCTCTGAAAATGGCTGACATTTTGAAACCTTATTGTAAATGTAGATTCGAATATTTCTGTGTTATGCAAGAAGTCAGTTTTACCTTAAACATAAAAGAAATTGTTTTAAATGTTTCTTTTTTTTTTTTGGATGAAATATTTGTTAGTCAAAAGTATGGAAAATTCTAGAATCACCATTATTTTGGAAGTAAACGCATTGATAAACATTGCAACAATTACTAAAGCAGGTTCGTTTACAGTAAATAAAAATATTTACATAAAAGACAAAGTTGAAGCGCAAGTTTCACGCTTGGAGATTCATCAGCAGTAGTGATGTATTAGTTCTGAGGAGAACTTCGTCATCTTTTGCGAGCATGCGTAGTCAGAGCTTACATGGCGCGCCGCAATCTATTCTAAGTCGAAGGAAAAGAGCCGCAAATATGCCATTATATCCAACAATTCCCCCTCTTCATGCATATTTCAATTCCAAACATAGTTATTCAATTTCCTAGTGAATATTATAATGTCTTACAAATGAATTACAAGCACTTGTAAATATATATATAGATACATGATAAGAATCATTACAGGTACATGTTAATCCAAGTAATGTGCTACATATCTTATGCTTATTGCTATTTAAACATTTTGTTAACATATCAGTAGACATTTCATTAGATTGTAAGTATTTTAAATTAAAAGAAACATTTTCATATGTTCCTCGCGCAAAATCATGACAAATGCTAATATGTTTTCAGCGCGAATGATATACAGGATTTTTCACAAGTTTTAGAGATGATTGATTGTAAGTAAATACCCAATTTTTAATGTATCAGTCTCTTGTTGTGAAAGTTTATTGAGAAATCTTTGTGAGCAAAGAGTTTCTATTGTAGCTTCGGAGAGAACCTGCTGATAATGCGACAGTTCGTAGTTTTTTTTATTCCCAAGAAATCGCTTCTTCAACATACTTGAAGACATATCCTGTGAAAAATTTCCTGTCGTTGATATCTGAAGCTCAGATAGAATCGATATACCATATTAATGTTTTTGCAGATTGTTTGCATATTAATCTTTGATTTTTAGTTCATTTCTAGTATCTCAGGATTCTTTTTGTTGCCATCTAATGCCTTTTTACGGATTGTTGCTAAACTGACTAATAAAATAGACAACATCAGTAATTTCTGGTCTTGTAGCGACTGACAGACAGATAAGTTAAAGATACATTTAAAGATCGGAATGGTAAGTTTTGCATTTCTGATTTTTCTTCTTCATTCTGTGGAGACATCTCTTCAGTAAATTTAATACTTATATCCATGGGAGTTGCAACAGTTTTTGCATCTTGAATTTTATACTTGTGCAAGATATCATCAATGTACTTTGATTGAGATATTGTTAACCTGTTTCTTATCTTGTTTGAATTCAATTCCAGAGCAGTAATGTAAGAGTCTTAAGTCTTTCATTTTGGAGGCTTTTGCTAACTCATTAAGAATATTTTCATTAACGTTTTTGCGGCTGTAAACATCATTAAATCATCAACATATGCAATGATGATTGCTTCAGCAGAATATGATTTTATGTGATGAACACATTTGTCAGCATTCAACGATTTTAGCGCAAGAGATATGAATTTATTGTCCAGTTTGTTGTACCACTGTTTCCCTGATTTTTGAGACCATAAGGATAAAGGCTTAGTAAACAAGCTTCGTGTTTATCAGGAGAAACAAGAAGTTCTTCTGGTTGCTCCATAAAAGTTTCTTCATTCAGATATCATTTACATATGCCATCACAAAGTCTAATTGATATCCAGTAAGGAATTTTTTCGGCATGAGTCTAAATTTTGTTCCATAGCTTACTTACTGCAGGAAACTTGGACTAAGAGAAAAAACAATCTCTGCATCCACATTCGTGCCAGAGCAACAAAATGAACATTCAGTCTCTAATTTTAAACTTTAAGGGGTGCATATTCTTCAAAATACGAAAATATTTCTTACCATTTTCGAACTACGTTTAAATTTTCCCCTTTCCTTTACTTTAGTGTTTTTAAACTTTAAATACATTTTCGCATTATATCTTTAAACGGAAAATTGTCATCAATAACTACATAATTCATATCAGTTATTACAAATTCAACTGCGAGAGAAACTTCTCCCTTTTTAATTTTGTCTTTCAAAACACTTTAGTTCAGTGAAAATGATAGACATTTCCTCAAAGTTTTAATAACAAATTTGGTGAATAATTTTAAATTTCAGAAATGTATCCTTAACCCCAGGATTATAACTCTACAAAACTATTAGTTTATTCTTTAATATTAACAGTTCGAATTAATCATCACATCTCGTTCTATAATGCAATAAAAAACTGCAGCTGAAATGTTATCATATTTAATTTTTTGGGTAGTTTTGTAGAAAAATGATGCCTGTCTGTGGAGAACGAAGAGCTTAATTTCTTATCTATGTAAAGGGTGATGTTTTTTTTTAAAAGTGTAAAGTATTTTCCCAAATTTAAATACCCTGACTGAAGCGGATCATATAATATCCAAATGCATTCTATTTGTGCTTGTGTGTGAGCTAGGTTCAAAGTAAACAATTTCACTTAGAATTGCCAAGGAGCTTTCTATTTTCAATATCGGCCTCAACGCAAAATAGCTTACGATTTGCAACTCAAACGGAAACGGGCTAAAATATATGACTTAGTTTAGTCCAAAATATTCACAGTAGGTGAAAATCATATTCCTCTACTAATCTCAGTCCATTTTACGAATTGTACCTAAAAACAGTTTTATCTGTGTATTAGACCAAACATTCAATTATGAAAATATTTTCATTCTAAGTACATTCCTGAAGCTGAAAATGTACAAATGGATATATACAAAAATATATAAAATGTACAGAATATACTTTTGCAGAACTATTTTTATTTAAAAAAAAAGATTTTTTGTGAAACACCTATGTTTTTAGTTTCATTGATCTATAAAAATTGTGAATTCATTTTAATGAATGTTTTTGCATTTTTCAAATTTTGAACACATTTGTCTTAAATTCGGTAAAAAAGTTAACACTTACGCTTAAATTCATGCAGCAAATTCTATTTAATATATTTCACTTTTTGTTTCAGCA